>NJDD01001848.1:225918-254240 GCA_002245505.1 Calephelis nemesis | reverse complement strand
AGGGGGTATCTAAGTTTGTATGGGAAATTTAATTCTATTGAAATTTTTGCGTAACACTGAAATAATGCTCTGCAATACAAATTATAAGATACATATCTAAGCGTTTTTTGAAAATCAACCCCTATGAGGGTGAACAGGGGTGGCACAATTTGCGTAAGAAAAATATTTAACAGTAATTTTTACCGTAAGTCCATAACAATGAACCACGTTCATCAGTTTTTCATTAATGAAAAACACACAAAGAAATTATGATATAAGTACATAGTTAAAAATCCCTACTTCCCTACTAATAATATAAATGCGAAAGTAACTCTGTCTGTCTGTCTGTTGCGCTTTCACGCTTGAACCAGTAAACCTCTTTGCGTAAAGTAAAAAAAAACCTTTAAAAGTAAACAGTACATTTTTATTTGTTTTTTTTTGTTGCCCGGACCGGAAACAGAACCCGAGATCTCAAGAAGTAATTCCGAAGACGGACGGTTAGACCTCAGAGACGATACGTATATTTCTAAAATTTCAAAAAAAACTGTTAGAGGTTTCCATAACTTGCTATACAGTTTAATTTCACAGGATTTGCCGAAGTGCAGTAAAACTGTAAACACAATAACGAATTTCTACTATTTATCTGAGGTGAAATTAGAAAAGAGAAAGTGTATGTTCAATTTTGACGGCAAAATTGCTGAATAGATTTTAATATTTACAAAAAAATAGATGAAACTTTGGATAGCGACATAGGCTACATTTTATCTTAAAATTTTAACGAGCAGTGTTGGAGAGCTAAATATCAAATTAGTAGACTACGCGGGCGAAGCCGCGGGTAACAGCTAGTATTAATATATAGATAATTCGGATGACAGTACAAATAAAATAAAAAGTAAAGTAAATTTACGAAAGTCGTAAAATTATATTTTTTAGAAGAGAATTCGTTTGAAGTGATAGGTAGAATTGCCATGATTAGAGCCAGTAATTATTTTTTTTATTTTATGATATTAGGAATCAAAGAAGCAGAAGAATTTCCTGATGGTAAGAAATTCACTTCATCTAGAGACGCCAAAAGTGGAAATGGTGCGTTGTAAGCCTTAAGTCGGGATGTTAAGCCTCGAGCAGCTCCCTTACCGGCTACCTTATCCTCCGAACCGGAACACGTCACCGACACTGACGTTATGGCGCCAGGAATAGTTAAGGCGAAGGTACCAATCCGGAGGAGTCACTGCGAAACTCTACCACCTAGTCAGATGTCACCGTGCTAATGACGGTAAGCCTATACTCGCCTTATACGAGCGGCCTGGCACAGGAAGACAGAGGTTTTATTCTGCAAAGGAGCCCAAACCAACACGTGCGTGTAGTATTGTCCTGTCGAAATGGGGATAAAATCCAATAAGTGTAAAGTGATTTATGGATCACTAATCACTTTACACTAACACTTACGCTTAACACTAATAAAAATGATAAAGCTAGAAGCCACTTTTAAGGAAAGAAGTTGACCTATATATCCAAAGGAATCCAAGATCAGCTGGAGACATTTTTATAACATGAAATGGCAAATAAAAGGGACAGATTCCCTGATGGTAACTACCACTAGTTTCAGGCACAAAGATGGCAATGACACGTGGTCAATATTAGCTATGGTTGGAAAGCGTATAGCGGGCGCAACTTTACAAGCTAACCAACTCTTCAAACTGGAATACGACGGTGGCGAGCACTAACTTTCAGCAGTATTAGGGTAGGGTGATTGCATTACAAAGTATTGTTAATGAGTCAGATATCCTCTTTGCACCCGATCCGGGTAAGATGTCAATGAACTCTATGTATCTAAGGTATGAATTAGTGAAGAGCACGAAAATCACGGCCATTATTTTTAAAGTTGGTAAAAATTAACACAGCCTTTTGTTTTGACCTGAGTCATTCATTTCTGAGAATACGAAAACATTCTTCGAAATAACTTAATGAGGGAGAAATCTCCCCTTTCAGTGAAACTTGAGTATTTTGCTTGCTTTTGTTATTATGACTAATGCATGATCTAACTTTCATTCTTAATCCAAGTTAAGCATTTTATATAATTTATTTACTTGATCTGTTTCAGCTTAAAATATATAGGTCTGAACTTAGTAGAAGTGTGTATATGATATCTTTATTGCATTCAGTTTCAGAAAATGTTCTTGCAAAATTTAAACTGTATTGGCAAACATTTTTGTTTTGTGCCTCAGCTCGGCTCGGTAATCGGCCAATCAGTAAAACAGCATGTGTCATGACCTCAGCACCATGTATCATCACTTTGTGTAGAGATGGTGACATTGGATGCCAACTGTACAAACTTATGTATAATTTTGCAGTTTCGTCTGCGTAAGCAGTAAATTTTTTGACGTTTTCCCTGTGTTGGTCCGGGCTCCTTTGCAGAATAGACCATCGGCCTTCCTGCCAGGCAGCTCGTAAAAGGCGAGCATAGGCTTACCGTCACTGACACCTTGATATCTGACTTGGTGGTAGAGCTTCGCAGCGACTCACCCGGATTAGTATCACTGCCTTAACTTTTCCTGCCGGCATAACGTCATGACGTGCTCTGGTTTGGAGGGAAGGTAGTCGATAAACTTACTTTTGCTCGAGACCTAACATCCTGGTGTCAGGTTGGCAACGCACCATTACCGCCTTTGGTGTCTTTAGGCGGCGTGAATTTCTTACCATCAAGAAATCCGTCTGCTTGTTTGCCTTCCAATATCATAAAAAAAAGATTACATCGGTGCCACTTGATATTAATTCTAATAATATTCTTAACCTTTGTATCAAATTTATATCAATGCCAATTATCCGTGAGGAGCACGCTATATCTGCGAAAAGTCTTCTTAATTTGTTGCCATTATTTGTGTTCCCAAATTCTGCTTTCATTACATCGACAAGGAGACTCATTTCTTCCTTAAACGCTTTTTAGTTTTTCTTTAGTATTATTTATTAAAGAATGCTTTTGATATTTTCCATTGTCGGTGCTTGGTAAAACTTATTTTATTAATATGTAAACTGTCTTTAGACCAAAAAACACTTGTACTGTTTCACGTACCACTTATAATTTATTATGTTAAACTAACTTAGTTTAAGTTTTAGTCCTGATGATACTGTTATAAAACCGGTAGGCTATTTACAAAATAGTATAAGTGATAAGTAAAACAGTAGAGGTGTTTTTTCATTTAAAGGTATGAAATATACAGTCGAACTGACGGTCTCCTCTTTTTTAGAATCAGTTAATTATAGTCTCCCTCGTCATTGACAACGTTAGTAAAATTGGGGATTTTATTAGATTTTATACTTTAGATGATACGATATTGATATCCAAATTATTGTAAAAAAGAAAACGATACCAGTATCAATATCTTAACTTTTCCAATACCTATATTGATACAGATAATGAAGAATGTAGACTTAGGAATAGGTATAATTTTTTATGAAATTGGACGGATTTCCTGACGGTACAAAATGTACGACGCCTAGAGACACCAAAGGGGGTAAACAGTGCTCTTTACCTGAGGCCGGAATTTTAGGGTATGAGCTTAAGAAAGTTTACCGCTACTTCACCCTCCGAACCGGAACACGTCAACGGCAAGCACTGACGTTGTGGTCGGAGTTATAGGTAATAGGTTGGTTCCAATCCGGACGAGTCGGTTAGTCTCTCTCTTCTTGGTTAGTGATGGGAACGAAATATTTTTGATTGAGATAAATATTGACCCAAGCTATACGCTACTTTTACACAAAACTTGGTAAAAATCTATTTAGTAATTTTGCGAGAAAAATTAAAAGACAAAGAAAGAATAGGAAAAAATGTTAATAATCCTCGTTTTAGTTTATGAAACCTATATATTAGTTTACGTAGTAATCATAATTTTTAAAACACTTATGTAGAGATTTAGTTATATTACTGTTTTAATAAATATAGATTAGCTAACATTTTTAATTATTTATACGGGATACTCGCGATCTCTTCTTATTTCATTTTTCAATATTTCAGCCCAGTTGCATAGGCCTATGAAAGTAGGCCGAAATATAGTCAAATAAAATAAAAACTTAACGGATGTATCCCGTATAAACAATTAAAAATGTTGATAATACGCGACGATATAAGTTTAAAATCAAAGATCAGTAAGTATCTTCACGCCCATATCCCCGAAGAGGTAGGCAGAGGTATAACTAGGACACCCACTACTAGCCGAAGACACTAAGTCCCTCAATGTGATAGGTGACAAGCCTAAAAACCCAATTTTCTTTTTGTTGCCCGACCCCGGAAATCGAATCCGGGACCTCATGCAGTCAAGTCCGACAACTGAACCGCCGGACCACAGAGGCGATTAAAATTATTCTGCTCTATTTTAGGGTCAAGAGTTAAGACCTACAAACCTACAGTTGAGTCGGTGCCTAGGAACCGAATAAATGAATTGTCAAATAAAGGTCAGGACGTTAAGACTTTTACTGATATTTGCCTCAACCCTAGTCTTTCCCAAAGTGGGCGATAACACCCTCTTGTGGGCGCTGGAAGAATAGATGGGGCGGCATAAATCTTGGAAAAAGTTTTTTTGAACTCAAGGCGAAACAAATATGTAATTGAGGTTATTGAGAAGAAAAAGACGAGGTGGCTACCAAACAACTGATTTTCAAAGTGGGCGTTACATGAGATAAGTTTGGGAACCTCTGGTCTATCCAATAAATCGGAACAGGACAACAGTGGGCACGAAGGGACAGACTGAATGTTCTAGTGATTAAAATCGTCAATTTACTAGATTGTTAAAAACCACTAAAAAATCTGGATGCGCTAGATCCCGTGAGAAGTAATTTGCTTTACGTAGGAAGATCGTTGCACGGACGAGCAATCTGATTGTTGAATGAATTTTAACGCATATTAGTACGACTTAAGGGAAAAAAAGCAAGGGCGCTGAAAGATCGTAAGCGAAGGTCATGAGTATCAGACAGAATAGCAATTGTCACATAGGGAACATTTTTAGTAAGCAACTAGCTGTTCCGGCGAAATTAGTTACATTCTTTCAGTTTATATGGAAAAAATTAAAATGATGTTTTTCCTAGTTTTCTCGCAGTCGAACGGAGTAAAAACTATCCTATGTCGTATTCCTGGTTGTAAACTGCTGTCCCGTCAATGCTCAACCAAATCGGTTCAGCTATTCTTAATTTACAAATAGTGTGAATAACACGACTTTCTTTTTATTTAGAGATAGCAAATAACATGCTTAAATATGTGCTGTGAAAAGGTCAACCATAGCTATTCTTCCGAACAACAATTGTCAATAAAGAATATACATATACAGCATATATTCATATCTTAACGCCAAGTCCCGAAAGAATATTTTTCATTCTTTTAAGAATAACAATAATATATTAGAAAGTTATTAGAATAACACATAAATTTCCCGTTACAATATGTTTTTTTCTTATTATTAATATTTATTTCAACTTGCAGTTACAAGTATTATCGGTTTGTTAGGGCAATCACTGTATTATAAATAAAGACGAACATGTTCCAAATTATATCTTTTAAAGGGGATTGAAATTTTTTGTATGAACTCTGTAATGTGACGCTTTCGGATATGTTGACTCTTATGCTTTTTTGTTTGTACAAGTGCCCCCTGTCCATATTTGTAGGATTTATTGTTCGCCGCCATTTCGAAAGAAACACAAAATGGCGGCGGTTGACTAAGCCACAAAAGTTCAAACCCCTTTGTGTTTGCAAAACAAAATATGTAAACCACATTTCTAAATTACTACGCCGAAACTCGAGGGGTTGAGAGTTCTTATCAAATTATAACAATAAATATACAAATACCTAAATAATGTCCTTGGATAAGTTAAACAAATTGAATCTAACCCCAAAGTAAGCAAATACTACAGGTGGGCATCGAGGTGGGGTCTTAAAATTGTTGAAACGTGTCACGTAGTATGAATACGTTTCCTTATACAGGGTGGCATTTAAATTATCAGTTTTGAGAAACGATTTGGAATCAGTAAGAAAATAAAGTAAATAAAAATTAAAAAAATAATTTAAAATTTTTATCTAACGCAAAATACAAGATGCATGGTTACATTCGCAGGCCACTGACGTCATGACTATGTAGGACATAAAGTGACAGCAAGCATTTAAAATAGTCCGTAACAAGCATTTTTGCAGACTATTTTAAATATTACAATTTGGAATTAATATTTAAATACATTTTCGTTTAAGCCCTTATATTAAAATTTGACCGGTCCTTGCAAAGTAACCCTGTATATACACTTTAGATAAAGACTAACCAATCTACTCGTTTCTACAGTTTGCTTCTAATTGAGAGATCGGTTACTGTCCAGTCCACGATTACACGACACATGACTGAATTAGATTTAGAATAATTTTGCAATTGAATTAGATTTAGAATAATTTTACCACTGAATTAGATTTAGAATAATTTTACCATTATAGTTACTCTTTTCTGGTCAATAATTAAAAAAAATGAAGTTCATAGTGACGCGGCCAACACGTAAATACATTTCCAGGTGGTAAGACATACGATCTTTTTTAAGAGATATGTTAGGACGTGATAGCCCCATCATCCACTAGTGGTAAAGTAGTTGTAAGTGGATTTTTCAAACGCAAAGCCATTAACTACATGATAAAGAGCAGTGCAACAGCTCGCGTGGATGAGCAGCACTAGCTAACTCGTACTAACTACGTTACTTATTTCTGTGCTTATCTTTGTCATGTTTCATACAGAAGGATACAGTAGATAGTAGATAGTCATACGTGGAATAGAATAGCGTCATCTATGGTGTATGGTGTCTGCTGTTGCCTCTTATCTTCAGGACAACCTATCGTTTGTTGTTAGCTATAAGGCTGAGGCCCTTGGCCCACGCGTGTTCCATTATTCCATAATTCAATTCGGTTAAGGGAAAGAATGGCAGATTAAAGATTGACAAAGCAAATATACAATGCCGATATGGATGGATGTAGGTACCCCGAGAGTAAGGTTGACATTTCACGTGCAGTCAAGAGTCTCCGAAACCAGCATGTTTATATGAAAAGGATGAACAATTTGGAGGAAGCCCGAAAGATCTGCAACGATACTCTAAGCCTACTCCGTAAGGATCTTGGCGTGAAGATGTGTATGTATGTATGAATTTACGTATGTATGTTACACTCAGTAATCAGAACGCATCAAGTCAAGGTTCAGTCTCCCGAGAGAAAACCCTTAGTGTTGGCATTGTAAATACTTCAATCCAAATAAATAATATCTCGGGCTGAGCACTCTGCTCACTCACAAAGTTTGGTGAAAGTATCTTCACGCCCATACCCCGAAGCGGTAGGCAGAGGCACAACCAGGGCACCCACGACTAGCCGAAGACACTAAGTCCCACAATGTGATAGGTGGCAAGCCTATCACATTGTGCCTTGTGTGTTGCTATAGCCTATTTTTTTTTATTAGAAAATTGGAAAAACCCAATTTTCTTTTTGTTGCCCGACCCGGGATTTGAACCCGGGACCTCATGCAGTCAAGTCCAACCCCGGACCGGACCGTTAGACCACAGAAGCGAAGTTTGGTGAAGTTCATAAAATCTCGAGGTTTGCAACAGATTGGTGAAAAACCACGTGTACGGGACAAGACAGTGGTGCCAAATCGATAAAGCTACTATGTAGCATACAATTTAATCATGCCTTTGTGATCTAGCGGTTCAGTTGTAGGACTTGACTGCATGAGGTCCCGGGTTGGAATCCCAGGTCGGGCAACAAATAGAAAATTGGGTTTTCTAATAAAAAATGTTGCTCGGGATTGAAAATTTGCCCGGTTGGCGATAGGCTAGCCATTTATCACATTGTGGGACTTACTTACACCTTCTGGGATATGGGCAGGAAGATAAATACAAATACTAATACTAATTGTTCTAGCGGATTAATCTGGTAACCTTAGTTACCTACTAGATCACCATCAACCAGATAAAGGGTTGTCACAATCATACAATAAAACAAGTGGTAACTTGAATTTCTACCATCAGGGAATCCTTTACTTGCTAGCCCTTCAAGATAACAGTAATACATACGTCAGACATGAAATTAACTCAACAGGGGTAGGATAGTCGCCAACGCAAACTTGTCCATATTATTACGTAACTCCCACGTAGAGAATTGATTTTTGTTAGCGTTCCCCAAGCCATTTACGCAGGCGTGGAAAATACAAAGCACACAACCACATACTTACACACACATACATAAATCTATTTTCAGTTTCAAGGAAAATTCGATCCTAACACATTTAGTTAAAGTTGGTTTTTGAATTAGAATAAAATATAGTATTTTTAGACTATTCGTATCTATTGGTGGAAATAATGAAGCGCCCTCTACCATTCAAATTATAAAGCCTTGCTGTGGAAGGTTTTTGCCTCTCTATATTTTATTAAAAATCAGTTTTAAATTTCGAATATCTTTGTTAAATAGTTTTAAATAGTATACTGAATACATCGTGCGTGTTTTTGACGTTTTATAAGAAGTTATTGTAAAACGTTTGCCTAAAAATAGATTTTCCAATTTGTAGGGACTTTGAAGTGAACATTTCATTCATAAAATACATTCATTTGATACTTGGCAGTGAAGGTGCATACATCGGGAAATAATTTCAGTGTTTGAACTTTTCTACAAAAAAACTTGAGGATTTTTTCAGCCTTCCAGAAAACAACCTCACAGCAAAATGTAAGTAATTAAAAATATATTTTTTTTTACAGTGTCAGAAATATTTTTAATGAGGAATATTTATCACATTACTAATCAATAATTTCTATATTAAATATATGTTTTATGGAAATCTGCTGCTAACTCGCAGTTGTTAGTCTCGATCTATCGATTGAAAAAGCTGGCAAATTATACCCTACATTTTCTAAACTTGATCACAACTTATTTTACTTTTTTATCACATTAATTTTATTACTATTAGAAGCCAAATAAGTTAACAAATGTACGTCGACTATAAACACCAAAGGTGTCTGGCTATCCTGAAGCTATGACGATATGGCATTAGAAATAGGCTTTAATCAAGTCTTCTTGGAACTTTACCAATTAATATAACAAACCTTGTTTTATAATAACTTATTGTTATCAACCCCCACAAGAAACGAGGGGTGCTATAAGTTTGATGTTTCACGTACCAGTTTGTGTGTGTATGTTTGTGTATGTCTGTGGTATTACAACTTGTAAACGAATGAAACGGTTTCAGTGCGTTTTCTTTAAGCTGATGTGGTCGAGATGGTACTTAGATACATTACATGTAAATTTGAAAGGAAATTCATAAAAAAATATTTTAGGACTATTTAACAATATGTTCATTGCTTGTCAGTAAGAGCTTTTTATAAATATAAACATCATCTGGTTTCGGCTAAACTAGCAAAGGAATATAATTTAGTTCTAAAACTAATTTCAAATAAATAAAAAGTTTGAATATCGAATAGCATGCTCTGTACGTCGTTCACCTACTTACTGTGGGATTCTTCGAATTGGAGACTTCTGTACTATGAAACAATAATAATAATAAGAATCGCCTTTGTGGTCTAGCGGTTCAGGTGTTGTACTTGACTGCTTGAAATTTCGGGTTCGAATCCCGGGTCAAACAAAAAAATAAAATTTGGGTTTTCCAATTTTGTTATACAAAAACATGTTGCTCGGGACTGGATATGTACCCGGTTGGCGATAAGCTTGCCACCTATCACGTTGTGGGACTTACTACCTTCGGCTAGTCTTAGGTGCGCTGGTTGTGCCTTTGCCTACCACTTCGGGGATAAGGGCGTGAAGATACTTGTTGTTATAATAAAAAAATAATATCCCCGATTACGAAAATTGAGTCTAACCCTACAGTAAGCAAATTATTGCTATACTAGCTGTTGCCCGCGGCGTTACACGCGTGGTCATTTTCCCACAGGAACAAATTTCTGGATAAAAACTATGTGTCAATCCAAGTCACCCTCTATGTGTGTACCAAATTTTGAGAAATTTGGTTTTCGCGAAAAGAAGTAACAAACAAACTTTCGAATTTATAATTTTAATAGGATTATGGGTATAAGTCAAAGTACCTGGATGACCGAGCTTTGCTCGGTATTTTTTTTTTGATTTTTTATAAATTGTGTTCTTTGGAAATTATATTTAAGTATGAAAATTTAAAAAGTCTAACCTCAAAGCAAACAATCATCACAGTATTAAGAATTCTACCTACCAGTAGTCCAACTCCTTTGTTATTGAATTCATGCCGACATTTTATATACCTACTCACGGCAAGTCAGTCAAGGGTCAGGGTTGTCAAATAATAACATTTTAAACATTTCATCTAAAAGTTTTATTTTAAAATGGCAAACAAAAAAATGTGAAGTTAATAATGAAACCGATGATGGTCTTGCTGAAGTTTTGTCCACAAAATTTTCATCCACAATGGACGAAACGACACCTTTTATTTTATTATTTTTTTCACCGATGATTCGTTCACTATCAAATTATTGAAGTTGTTTAGTACAGTCATATAAAAAATTTTTATGCTAATGAACAATATAATAACAAAAAAACATAATATATATGTGACAACAGCTACATTGATTTGGCACTACTTACTTACTATTTTTAATCACAGATATAATCAATTCAAACTAAAAATTTTTTTTTATAATATTGGAAGGCAAACAAGCAGACGGATTTCCTGATGGTAAGAAATTCACGTCGCCTAGAGACACCAAAGGTGGTAATGGTGCGTTGCCAACCTGAGGCCGGGATGTAAGACATCGAGCAAAAGTCAGTTTACCGGCTACCTTACCCTCCAACCGGAACACGTCAACAGCAGGCATTGACGTTATGGCGGCAGGAATAGGTAAGGCGGTGGTACCAATCCGGGCGAGTCGCTGCGAGACTCTACCACCTAGTAAGATGTCACGGTGTTAGTGACGGTGAGCCTATGCTCGCCTTTTACGAGCTGCCTGGTAGGAAGGCAGATGGTCTATTCTACAAAGGAGCCCGGACCAACACGGGGGGAATGTAAAATCATTCATAATATGTGTAATATATTATAACATGAATATGTAATAAATATAATTCGCAGTTTGTGATATATTTATGAATCCATTATAAAGCTTTTTTGAATCATGAGTGAAATAATTTTCACCATGCTATCCATAAAATATTTGGATTAGTTTTACCCACTTTAACCTTATACTAATTACTATTATGTGCTAAACTTCATCATACGTGTAAAAAAAATTTTATTGAAATCTTGAGTAATTGGTGATTTTGATGTATCAATTTATATATAAAAGTTTAAAACATATACCTAAATGGATCGCTTTATTTTGTTAAAGCTTTGTGTCTGACTGTATAAAAAAATTGTTTAATGGTGCACGAATCGACAGTGGAAAAATAATAAAATAAAAAGGTGTCGTTTCATCCATTGTGGATGAAAATGTTGTGGACGAAACGTCATCAAGCCGGATGGCTTATTTACGAATAAAAACGGAACACATTCTGTAAACCATTATAAATTTACAAGACAGCAAGTATTACATTATAATAAAATACACTATAACATATTTTTTAACAAATAACGAGTGCAAACCCTTCTAGATAGAGAGCGCAAACTGTATGGAGTTTGCGCTCGCCGACCCTGCCGCTCGCTTCCCCGCGTTCCCCCCAGCGTTGCTCTGTGCAAGTACATAAGTCGGCCGACTGTTAGTATTAAGACTGTGCAATCATTGACTTCGTTACTTAACAACGGACTTCGTTACTTAACAACAACAATAAAACACGAATATGACATTTTCTAAGAATGATTCCTAGCTAGATCGCTTTATCGCCCCCGAAACCCCCTATATACTAAATTTCATGAAAATCGTTGGAGCCGATTCCGAGATTCCAATTATATATATACAAGAATTGCTCGTTTAAAGGTATAAGATATAACAACAACAACAAATTAAATAAATACACCCAGATCCAAAAATGCAGACATCATACAAGTAGTTTATAATTCTTATTAATTTTGTCATGATCCAACTAGTAGTTTTTGAGTTATGTAATATTAACTATAACTGGAAACTGCTAGTGGGATGTTGATAAAATTTGTGTGTGACCATCTCGGAATCGTTAGCTATTTCTAAAAAAAATGATTAAATGACCACGTGATAGTAAAAATAGTTGAAATCGTATTTTGCTCTTTTACTGCGCTTAATTATTAAAAATTTCTTATCTACTAATTATAAAAGCTGGGGTACATTTTGCCACGTTGCATAATGTCTACAATTTTGCAATCAACATTGGAAAAAATGTTAAGAACCTTAGTATCATTTTTTAAAGACAGATTTATGTATAGATACGTATCTAAAAATATGTAAAAAAAAGTATCTCCCCTCTCATATCCCCAAAGAGGTAGGCAGAGGCACAACCAGGGCACCCACGTCTAGCCAAAGATACTAAGTCCCACAATGTGATAGGTGGTAAGCCTATCACGAACCGGTCACACATCCAATCCCGAGCAAAATTGGAAAAACCACATTTTATTTTTGTTGTCCGACCCGGGAATTGCACCTGAGACCTCATGAAGTCAAGTCCAACACCTGGACCGCTAGACCACGGCGATAATTATGTAGGTTTGACAAAGTTTTTATTATTTTTACCTTAGTGTAATTGAATAACGGTTTACAAACCACGTCTAACTACCAAGTTTCATCTGTGAAGTCCTAATAGTTTAACGTAGCACTGACATCTAGACATGTCAAACTTAACCAAAACACAACCGCAGATCAGCTCATGAGTCATGAAGTTGAACCGGAGCTTCAAATCAGCTGGCAGTTCAGCTAAACTTATCTGTGAAAATCGTGTTTGTAAACTGTCGCTCAAACTGAACCATAGTACAGCTCTATTAACATAGGCCACAGATAATATTCAACAGTCCGATTATTTCAATAATTGAACCGCCAGCGGCCATTTTATGATTCGACCTGCAGCTATGACTCAAATGCCTACTATGTTATCTGAATTTTTGAACCGGTTCAGAGCCGATTTGCTCACTTCTATTACATCCAAACAAACGAACAGAGTAGGACGTCTGTTAGGATTTTGCTATTCGGTTAGGGAACTCTAAAATAGTCCTATTTGTCAAATCGTTCCCGAATTTTTCGCTTAGCAACGTAATTGGAAATTAATTTTATTTGTATAGATTTGGTATTATTTTCGCTAAAAAATATGTTAACGAGGCTTCATTATCGGAATTTTTCCTTTATCAACTTTTCTCCCTAATAATCATGTTATAATGAGGACTTATTGATTTTAAACTAATTACGCATTGTTCAATAGAACACTGTCTCATTTTTATGAAAGTTTAAGATTGACTACCTGATACCGCAAACGCTATTTTGCTATTTTAATTTTTATTAAAAAAATCGGGTTAGGAAGTATTTTGGGGTATATATAGCAACCTATTCTCAAACCTACCGATCGTGCGTATCAAAATTTCATCAAAATCGGTTCAGTCGTTTTGGAGGAGTGTGGTAACAAATACTGAGACTAGTAAGCAAATTATATGCTTGTGTTATAGGTGTTAGTCAACAATACCAATACATAAAAATACTTAAATAGATACCAGTACAAATTTAATAAACACCCAGACCCGGAATTGCCTACATCTAAATGTTCATCACATAAATGCCTGCTTCCGCCGGGAATCGAAAGCGAGCGTTCGGTTGGTCCTTGTGGTTAGGCGTGTACGCTACCCACTCGACTATCGAGATGTCGTTAAAACTTTATTAGAATTATGTTATTCATACCTAATTTTAAACACCGACCTTTACTCAAAGGATAAACTCCGTACCTCGTCCATTGTTCATAAGGCGGTCATAAATCAAATGTGCTGTCAAATGTAAGTGTCGATCTACGTCAATCGATTCGTATGCTGCGAATGTTACTGATGGTATTTTGCTGTGCACTTTTAGTCTAAGATACGAAGATAGATCGACCTACACCTAGCTGATAATAGGATGAAACTGGTAATTTAGCAAATTTAGTAAATCAGAAAATATATAAAAAATTGGTTGCCTAAAAAAATCCTGGACACCCATTTGTTTTATTTTTTATATGTCTTATTTATTAATGGGTTGAACAATAATATTTTATCATATGGCTTTGTCCTTTTCAGTCTTCTCGTTGTACCTGTAATGCTGTCTCTAGGTGGTGTGAATTTCTCACTATTACGTCAACCCAAATCCGTCTACTTGTTTATCTTTCAATATCATAAAATAAAACATAAATAAATACACAAGTAACAGAAAGAGAGAAAGCACGTTCAGTTCTGTCAGATTTATTTGCACGCGCCATAAACGTTTATTTTGTACCTCGAATTACTGTAATTATTGAAAAACGTAAAAATTATTATGTCTAAACTAAAATGACATATCTTAAATTCTTCTCCATTAATGCTACTGGAAAAAGAAAGCTAATATCATAAACAAGTGTGTCAGGATTGACACTACTTAAAAAAACGACGGATTGCGCTCCGGGAGTGCCGGCAGAAGTGAAAACTTGAATATTAACGTTGTGCATTTTTGATATTTTGGAATGGCTAGGGAATGATTTTGCACGAATTGCTGTAATTGTCAATATGAAAGTACTATAATGTATGTAGTAGATATACAATATTCAAGCGCTATGCGCCATCTCACGAATTTTCGATCAGGTCACGTTTACTGACACGAGTTTAGAAGTTTTTACTCATTCCAAAAAAGTGCTCAACGCCGCTAAAGAAGTTCTCACTTCAATAATCAAAAAATAAAAGTTGGCCTGTGTCTTCAGTTAGATACAGTCCGATTTTAAATCGATATCGACACAAAGCGGGAAATATGTTCGACTTCTAAATTTTGTTTTATCCTTCCTACCTACCTACTCCAAAAGATTGAATACATTTTCTAACTACATATTGGACTACATTTGTTAGTAGTAATGTTTCTAATTTGGTCGTTTTCAAAGCAAATGTAAAGTAAAGACTTAAAGTATTAGGTTCGTATGCCTCCTTGGCCTTATTATGAGTCATACACAGCTTATACATATGAAATTGTATAAGCAATTGTAGTTAAGAATATAAAATGGTTACAACGTAATTGGAACACTTAAAATACTTTCAAATAGTCTATTAATTCAAGCTCATTATAAAAATATTATAAATTTTCTTTATATTATTATAATTATAATTCTATAAATTACTAATTATTTCTCGAGGCATTTCCCGCGTAGTCAATCGTCCCATAGGAACATTGCATAGGGAATTACACATAGGATAAAAACTATCCTATGTGTTAATTCCCTCTACGTGGGTGCCAAATTTCATGCAAATCTGTTGAGCAGTTTTTGCGTGAAGAAGTAACAAACAAACACACAAACTATCACATTTATAATATTTATAGGATAGGATGTAATAGGATTTATCATTTGATACCGTTATATTATCTTTCGTCAACTGACGGACGGATTAACAGAGGTTTTAAACGTGTATATTTTTTTTGAGCACGCACAGTTTCCTACAGTAAAAAAAAATTAAATATAAGACAGTTTGATACCAATATACAGCTTGATGGGATTAAGCTGGACCTAGAGAATTCCAATACGTTTTTTATCACTATAGGTAAGAAGTTACCATGAGACCCTCACAATTAAAAGTTTACAATTAGATTAACCTATCAGCGAAGACCGTTATTTGCACCGCTAAAATTGTATTGATTATATATTTTAAGTAATTAAAGTTTATTAAGTATGGAATTCTTCTTTGGGGACTTCTGATGAAAAAAATACTACTAAAACAGGTAAATTTTATTTAACAAAAGAGAGCCAGGCAATTTGTTATTTAGGCAAACGATTGTTCTTCAGAGAAAAAAAATATAGAAACGTAATATTTTCACTATAACGTCCATATTTTTGACTAGCTGATCCGATCAACTTCACTCACTTGGCGCTAGATACTTTCTGGGAGGCTATAAACAAATTATGATAAGTTCAAATGAATATAGTCCAAATGTTATGTGTGCAATGGTTAGGTAGATTTTGCAAAAAACTTACTCATTGGGTTGTGGCAATTCTTGTATACTTGTACTTCTTACTTAAAAATATTTGCATGTGTTATGTAAATATTTAGTTAGGAAACTTACAATTAATAGTGATACATGAGTATATATTATTCACATTTAATTTTTATGTTTATCACACTTTCAAATTATGTAGTAAATATGAACCTCATCCCGGCTTTAGGACAGTGTTGCACCTACAGCATCTATGGTATCTATAGTCCACATATCCTCAGAAAAGCCGTGGTGTAAACCTTGTGTAACCTCTTAGGGTGAGGATATAAAGAGACAGGTTTCCGGTACGGACTTTATCGGTGCGGGTCGGTGCGGGTCGGTACGGATCAGTGCAGGAATACCCTGCATAAAGAAACAGGTAAATTTGTCTCTATTGACCATCATGGCTTCAAGTTCGTCGGACGACGATTTTCTTCTGGAAAGTGTTTATTTAAAATGTAGAAAAAGAAGAACGGTTGGCGTATCGAATAAAAGAAATAAATATGGTACATATTACCATTTATTCCTAAAAGATCTAAAATTTGATAAAGACGACTTTTATGATTATACCAGGATGACACCAGAAACATTCGACTACGTGTTAAATAAAATAGAACATCTCCTAATTAAGAAGTGGTGTAACTGGCATCGTCAACCCATTTCACCCGAAGAAAGACTACTTGTCACCATTAGGTAAGTAAATCAAATTACCTATTTTGATTTTCGTAAAAAGTACAGGCCCGCAATATACTTTTTTTCTATAGTATATATTATATGATCTATCACTGAACATTACTATGAGAAAAACTTACAGGGTTAACAAGAAACTGGTGTTTAAAAAGCTGATAAAGTCAGCTATTTCATGCATTGATTGAGAATATAATAATGTAGATCGTTTATGTGACTAACATGCAGATTTTTTTATTTCACAATTTTCTATGCTAATAAAAGTTGTTCATGCAGATGAGACTTTTCAGCTTATACAACATTTTCATATATGTCTTTTCTTCTATTATAAAGAGGAAAGCTAATGATAAATCAAACATGACATTTCACAAGATTTAAAATTATTTATTAGACAATCACAAAATAATCAAATAATAATTAATATTGACCATCATAATTATTATATTTCTTGATATGTGCTGTAGAATTCTGCCAAATTTTGGTTATCCTGGTTGGGTTGCGGCGGCGATGGCGGGTTGGTTTCTGAATTGTAGGATTCTGCAAAATTTTGGTTATTCTGGCCTTGGTGAGATGGATTGGGTATCGAGTCGGTGTTGGGTGTCGTCGGCGGGTTGGTTTCTGAATGGTAGAATTCTGGCAAATTTTGGTTATCCTGGCTTTGGGTCGGCGGGTTGAGTGGCGGCGAGATGTTGGGCGGTGTAAAGGTATTACGAGAATCATCAACGGACAGATATGAGTAATTAGACGTGGAGCTATAAGTCGATGAATTATATAGTGGATTTGCTGGGTATGCAAACTCTTCAACGACACTTTGAATCTTGTTTCTAAAAGAAAGAATCATGTGCTGGGGAATTTTCTCTACATGTGGCATCAAACTTTTAAAAAAAGAATAATGTTCATTAGATTCATTTAGTTGATTCTCTCGTAATCGGGATTTTTATTTTTCTTGTAACAGGTTTAGTTTTTGTTGTTCTATGTGCAAAATTTCGTCATTAATAGATTTTTAGGCCTTTTTTTTTGTTGTGGGGTAGTTTGAGACATTGACATCCGAGATGTGGACGGTTTGCTACTTTCATGATCATCTTCTTGATATCTTGGTGAAGGCGAGGAAGAAAAAACACTGTCATGTGAACTTATAGTTTCAGTGTCTGCTGTTTCAGCACGTTCATCTATATCTGGTGTAAGTTGTGATTTTGTACGAGTCAAATTTCCAGTAGCTGATCGTGGCTTCACAACGTCTTTGAGAAAAAGGAGGGCTGTGAAATAGTGCCACTTAGGAAGAACTGGAATTGCCCCGTCTCCTGAGCGAGTAGGTGGTATCTTTCCAAACTCAACTGCAAACTGATCCCTCAGATACCTCCATTTTTTTCTCAATTTATTTTCTGAAACATATAAAAGGTACATTTATTTATGTTAAATGAATACAAACTGTGATGGTGGGTACTTAGGTATAAGTTATGCTACTATAGAATATGTAGGTGTCTGAATAATAAAGCAGTTGTTTCTAGTACAGGCTAGCGTGTGGTCTTTACTACAAACGAATTATTTATAACGAATTTACTATAAACGAAACATTACTACAAACGAAGACGTCATTTAATTATTACAATTGTGACACATGTGATATGTCGTGTATGTAATTTAGTTATTTATGCCTTTCAGATATCTTGCTACGGGAGAATCTTTCAAATCACTTTCAACTAGCTTCAGAATGGGAAAGACTACGGTGAAGAAAATTATAGAAGAGACAGTTGTTGCAATATGGGAGGAAATGCATTCCCTGCATATGTCTATACCTACAAAATACATGTTTTATTCAATATCTAATGATTTTAATAATATTTGGAACTTTCCTCACGTCCTAGGTTGTATAGACGGCAAACATGTCCGCATAACCTGCCCAAAAAAATCTGGATCTATGTTTTATAATTATAAAAAGTTCTTTTCCGTGGTATTGCAAGCAGTGGCCGATGCCAATTATAAGTTTATCATAGTAGAAGTCGGAGGCTATGGCAAACAGAGCGATGGAGGCACCTTTAGAGCTTCAGACTTACGCCAGTTTCTTAATGATAATTTATTGGATATTCCAGACGCCTCTAATCTTCCTGGTACACAAGTGGCTGTTCCTTATGTATTTTTAAGTGATGAGGCCTATCCTTTAACAACATATTTAATGAAACCCTTTGGAGGGGGTAACTTAACAGATGATGAACGAAATTTCAATAATCGTTTATCTCGAGCAAGAAAAGCAGTAGAATGTGCATTTGGCAGATTTTATACTAAGTGGCGCTTGCTTTCTAAATGCATAGAAACTAATATTGAATTGGCCGATAAAATCGTTAAAACTATATGTTTGTTACATAACATAATTATTGATAAAGAGGGATTTGATAGACACTTGACTCCTGTAAAACTTGTGCGACAAAGATGGCATAATCAAAGACTGAGTCCACCTTCGAATATAGCTACAAATATCAGAAATAATTTTGTTCAATATTTCAGGCATAACCAATTATTGTATAATAATGAATGATATATGTATATAATTTTGATATGTACCTATATCCAAACTAATATTTAACGAGTACAAAAATTCTCGTAAGATAAATTTCCCGGACAAAGTCGCGGGCGAAGTATACCTAATATACAAAGATAATGTAATCAATCACTACGTTTAAATATTATAGTGGTGTAAGTATACAATGCTACCATAAATCATAAAAAATTGTTTTGAGCATAAATTGAATTGTCATTCATTTGGTGTAATAATTAATTATAATTAATAATAATTGGGAACACGCTTACCATCTTGTTTCATTTCGGAACTGATTTCCTTCCATAACTTATCAGTTACATTTCTGTTACTATAAAACTTATTTTTTTTGTCTCACAAAGGTGCTTTATCAAATACTAAGGCAATGAGAACTTCGTTATCTATATCCATTTTAAACACACCCTACTCCGACAAACGTTCAAACCCGTATGACTCTGTCCAGGTAGTCGGTCCCGACAAGTTCCAACCTGTTTCTTTATGCGTAAGCGCATATGATAACATTGGAATATTCAACCTGTACGGATCGGTACCTACCCGTACCGGTTTGCCTGCACCGGGAACCCGCGTCTTTATATCCTCACCCTTACACAAAAGAAAATGATAATTTTCCCAACACGCTACGAGTCGTAGCTGTAGACGCGTCTACGTATGCTACAGCATATTCGTAGCACTAATATCGTAATTATATCATAATATTCTCACCATAGCAGTAGATTATTTTTTTAGAATAAGGCAAAAGTACAAGGCTTTTGTTGTAACAAAAGACAAAAGTAACCGATAGAAAATGTTATAGATGCGTTATTTACATGTAGTCGAGATAATAGGCCGGTGCTAGAATGCATTTTTATAAAAAAGATCTAAATGAAAATCTTTGCTATACGACTAGGTATGTTATACCAAAACGTTAGTCCTGTGAAGCAACTTATTCGGATAGAAAGCCGGATAAGGATCTACTGTCCTACCTTTTTTTTAAATATTGAAAGGCAGTCAAGCAGATGGATTTCCTGGCAGTAAGAAATTTACGCCGCCTAGAGTCAACAAAGTTGGTAATGGTAGATTGCCAGCCTGAGGCCGGGATGTTACGCCTCGAACAAAAGTAAGTATACCGGCTAACTTATCTTCCGAACCGGACCAAGCCCACGGCAAGCGCTGACATTCTGCCAACCTCCAAAATGACAGTGTCATAGTCCGGTCAGGAGGGTTAAGTAGCTAGTAGTCTTCCACATTAGGCCTGACATTCCAGCTACACACCTATAACATCTATAGTGTGTTTTTGCCATGGTCTTCTTTACCAAGAGCAGGATCGTATGATTTTGTGTGTCTGCTGCACTTTCAAGGTTAAAAACCACAAGACCGATTTTGATGAAGTCTAGTATGTATATCGTTAGAGAGTTTTTAAATAGCCCATTTTTTCAATAATGAAGCCCTAAAGGACCCTAAGAATCAAAACGCCTAAAGTTATTCTACGCTGACGAAGTCGCGTGTAAATGGCTAGTATATAATACTCAAATTAAAAATGCCCATTAAAAAACCCAAATCAAGTACTAGTACAAAATCTAAATTTAGTTAAGAATTAACTCGCAAAAAATCTGATTTTGCTTTTTTTTTCGACTAACCTTTGTCCATCTTGATTATTCACCGATAGAATTTTTGGTTTACATTTTCTTCAATGACATAATCTTTGCTATTTGACCCATTGTTTCGTCTATAAATAATCGTTCTGTCGATACGATACAAAATGTTCATAGTAGAAAAAAGGCCTGTCGAATCTTATCACAAGAAAATCGTTCGTATATAAAAGGTTATATCGTTAAAAAAATAAAGGGAATATTCTTTCGGTGAATCATCATGCCGAGAAACGTTTGTTGGAAAAGGAAAAAAGTTTTAGAAAAGTACCCCCAAATCCCCTAATAGGTAGGCAGAGGCACAAACAGGGCACAACAAATTTTCTTTTTGTAGCCCGACCCGGAAATCGAGCTCGGGACCTCATGGAGTCAAATCCAGCACCTGGACCACTAGACCACAGCATCAAAAAATTTGCATCCACTTCGTCACTCCGCTCACTCTACAACCCACTCCTCTTCCTTCGTCGATTTCTGCAGTTAAAAATGTAAATATAACAAGCAATAACTATGTCATTCTTTCAAGTATAAGAGAACATAAACATATACAAACTACAGCACTGTAGTGTTTCCTTCCTTTGACGTCGATAGTTAAGATTGTTTGTTCAACCAATTGGAACAAATATGATTAGATGAAATGACGTGGAAAACTTTCTCGTTCCGAGCCGACAGCGTAAAAGGGTTATTGATTTTAGAAGAATGTGAATGATTTTAAATTATTTTTATATTGTACTTGAACTTAAAGTATACACACGTAGCTTACCGTACGTATTACTTTAGCTTACGTAGCGTATCCGTTTAAAAGATTGGCATATCAAGGGGTACAATAATTGAGGGAAAAGACACGCTCTAGGATGGCTACACTGAATAACCATCCCGTTATTAAACCAGAGTGAGAAAGAAGAAGATAGAAACCCGTATTTTCAATTAGATGAGAAGTGTTGATAATATGGTGGGCGCTCATGCCTTTTTGTCTATTCTCCTCAGCTGCTGCTTTTGATGATTTTTCTTGTGTGTTTTTCAGTTCAGATTATACGCCTCTGTTATATACATTCGTTATGCTAGCACAAGCTAGCATTTGTTAGGATTCTATGGGGATAGGGTACATTTTAACCTTTTTTATATTCTTAAAATCTATACAACTATATAAAAAAAACTCATACTAGGGTAGTTTCGAAATCAACATTACTCTTAAAATAATTTGTATTTGTATTTTTGTCTGGGACTGTATCCGGTGTTCAAATTTAAAATGATAATATATTTAAAAAATTGTGCAATGAAATTACATAAAAACCAACTAAGTAATTATTTTATTACATGACAAGCAAATTATGACACAAGAAAAACCAATACTGCACAAAATGTATTATTTTATTCTACATATATAACAAAGCAGTAATAAAACTAAAAATGTGTGCATGATATGTTTTTAAAACGACTGCTACGTGATGTATCTGTAAACACCTCAATAGCAAGGTCTGGCATTTTGGCGGCAAGTATACCTTAACCTCCGAACCAGAACACGTCAACGGCAAGCGCTGACATTATGGTGGCAGAAATAGGTAAGGCGGTGGTACCAAATTGGGCGAGTCATTGCGTGACTCTACCACCTAATCACCTAGTCAGATGTCACGGTGCTAATGACGGTAAGCTTACGCTAGCCTTAAATGAGTTTCCTGGCTGGAAAGGTGGTCTTTTCTACCAAGGAGCCCGGACCAACACAGGGAAAGCTTGTTAGTAATTACTCTTTAAGTTCACCTTTTACCAGCAGACAGACAGGCAGACTAGCTTCCAGGCAGAGAGGCTATTCGTTTCTACAGAAGAGACTTAGACCTACAACAAATACAAACTAAGTTTCATTTAAATTAGTCTAGTGAGACCAAACGAATCATCTTTAATTAGAAGGCGAATAATATCAGGTGGAAAAAGTAAAAATTGCCAAATAAATGGCCGTGTTGGTCCGGGCTCCATTGCAAAATAGACCATCTGCCTTACTGCCAGACAGCTCGTATAAGGCGAGCATAGGCTTCCGGTCACTAACACGTGACATCTGACTAGGTGGTAAAGTTTTGCATCGACTCACCCGGGTTGGTACCACCTTACCTATTCCTGCCGCCGTAACATCATGACGTGTTCCGATTTGGAGGGTAAACTTACTTTTGCTCGAGGCCTAACATCCCGGCCTTAGGTTGGCAACGCACCTTTGGCGTGAATTAATTACCATCAGGAAAACCGTCTGCTTGTATGCCTTTCAATATCGTAAAAAAACTGCCATTAAACAAAAGCAATTAATTTAAAATTATTGTCACTGCAGTGCGTGTTTTAAATTTGTAAATCTACTTAAATGTATATCAAAATTAACTCCCAATACGCTGTTATGACACTAAAATCAGTACAGAACTGATGACATCAAAAGATAAGTGAGGCAATACGGGTCCAAGCGATCATTATCATTTTATAACCTAAATCTAGTATGCGGGTTATATTAAGGTCAACGCACATATTATCCCTTCAGCAGGAGTGGTCAGAGAATTTGGTACGAAAATATATAATAAAAAAATTGGTATTACAATAAACATTTTGCGCATGCCTTGAGTCTCAAGATTCCAAATTTAAACTTCATGAAAAGTTTGTTTTAAAAGTCAAGGAAATCATTTCAAAATATAAGTAAGTAAAAATATGCACACTAAAGATAAAACGTGTGTGGGTATTTTGATATGAATAGCATTTCAATCGATTTATTTTATTTTTTAAGAGAAGGATCGCTGAAAGCATGACAATATTCAAAACTCAAAATGGCGGCCACTAGACACCACGTGGTTTTAATAAAAGCGCAGTAAAATTTAAAGTAGAACAACTACAATTTCATTGTAAAGTCGTCGAGGTAACAAAGATTTATGCATTATTGAATATACATACATACATACATACATAACTTCACGCTAAGTCCCTTACGGGGTAAGCAGAGAGCATCGAGTACCAGACCTCACGATCCTGACAAACCTGTCTTGGAAGCAAGACAGGTTTGTGTGTTTGTTTGCGCCCAAGCGCATTATATGGTTTTACACATACATACATATATTCACGCCAAGTCCCTTACGGTAGGCAGAGAGTATCGAGTGCCAGACCTCACGATCCTGATAAACATGTCTAGCTTCCTTCACATTCATTACCCTTTTCATACAAGCACGCCGGTTTCGGAGACTCTTGACACCACCCTCGGATAATATCCGATTGATTTGATCGTGAAATGTCAATTATTGAATATTTATATCAAAAACCACGTGTCGGATATCTATGAAATTTGGGACCACCTCGGAATCATTACTTATAAAAACCATCAAAATAAAGTCACAGTCAAATTAATAACTTCGTTCTTTTTCAAATCGGCTAAAAATTGATGAAATAATAATATCAAACTTGATCATGTCTGGCATTATTGAATAGGTATTTATTGGAAATCAGTTTTTTATTGTATTTTGTGCAAAGTGATCATGACATTATTTATTTCTGTACTTACCTTTTATTCCTATTCCATTCTATACATCATAAATACTAACAGCTCATCCCAGCTTCGCATGGGTAGGCAAACGTATGTGTTATAATACATATAAACCTTCGTACACACAAACAAAAAATATGTTTTCAATTTTCTATTAAAAAATAAAAATAACGTTGTCCCAGATTGGATATGTGCTCGGTTGGCGACAGACTCGCACCTATCACTTTTTAAGATTTAGCGAGGGTAGTAGTGGTTGTGCCTCTACCTACCTCTTTGGGGACATGAGCGTAAAGATACTTTTTATAAACCTTTCTCTTGAATCACTCTATCTATTGAAAAACCACATCTAAATCCGTTGCGTAATTTTAAAGATAGCATACATAGGGACAGACAGCGAAAAGCGATTTTGTTTAATTTTATGTAGTGCATGCGATGTAATATGAAATACAAAAGTCGAACCACTGTACGTAAAGTTAGTAATTGACTTTTGTGTCTGATTGTACATAGAATGACATTACCGTGACATTAGGTCCTTAGATACTGAAAGTTTTACACGCCAGTTATATCCAGTTATATTATATAACGTAGGTGTGACGATTCGTATCGATTCTTGTCAACTTTTGTTGGTCTAGGTTTTTCACACGAACACATAAAAAAATTTGCAATATTTTTAAGGTTACCAAATGAAAAATCAGGACTATTTTTTATTTTAGCAAAAAGAATGTCCATTTGCTATTCTATCTAGCCATTCATTAGTACATTAAAGCGTTTTTATTGAAAAACTATTATATGAGTTCAGCAAATGTTATTATTATTATTATTAACATTTATATTTTATAACCGTGCGAAGCTGAGGCGGGCTGCTAGTCAGAGACATAAATTGAAACTTTTATGTAAATATTTACATAATTGCAGTATCTTAAATTTTAATTAAAATAGTGAACACACGAATACTTCACAAATTTTACTAACTGAAGTGCTCTCAGCTCTGAAAATAATGAATATGGCTGGCAGTTTACCAATGGAGACTTTCAAACTAGCTTTTAGCACCTTGGCATTTTTTCCTAAGTGCTGTAACTTGAAGCTGCTTCAAAAAGTCCAATGCCGTAAAGATTTACGGTGAGAAATGTTTAAGCAGAGTTTTGGCGCCATCTATAGAAAAGATTATCGCTGTTTTTAGATAATTATAGGAGACTGTATACATATTGAGTAAATATAGCTAATTTTGGTGAAATTTTATTAAGTTAAAATGCACCAATGAAAAAAGTGTTTCGTGAATTTTCTCGATGTCGCCAAATGTCACTCATACCGCCAGGACAAGGGATATATATATGACGCTTATTTATTTCCGCCTATATTTATTTTTAATAATTCTCAAACTTTCTACTATACTCACCAAGTCAGTTCAAGACAAATGTGAGCGCCGACCGCAGATGTTATGACCGCAAGATAATGCGTTTATGTTTTCACATACAAATCGTCTATAAAGATACCAATACATGGTTTATACATGGTTTAACGTACCGACTGTAGTATGTATTGTGTCTATAGTCAATACCGTCTTTACCAAAAGGGCACACAGGGTCAATACCCAGGGGCCCTATACTCAGAGGGTTTCGAAGGATCGACCAGTCACATTTAACCTCAGTATATTGTGGATGCACCCAGCATTATTTTTTTTCGTTCTCTTATTTCGGCAGCTTTCAATTTAGCAGCTTAAAAACGACTAAGTAATTTGTCAATAATTATCAGCATAGAATGTGACATTCTTCAGAACATTGAGTTTGAGGATTTAAAAGAACATTTTGCTCAACAGAAATATCATAAGAAACTATTATCGTCATTACAAAAAAAACAGCAGCATACTGATACTATTAATGACATACTGTAATAAGAAATACAAATGATTACTCAAAAAGTCATAGTAAAAAAATTGAAAAGAATATAAAGAAATTAATTCTTTATATTCCCAAATATGATATATGACTTACTGTAATAAAAAATATAAATTATTACCCAAAAAGTCATACTAAAAAAATTGTAAAGTTTGATTTCTTTATATTCCAAAAGGGCCCCTTTGGCCCCTTTCGTGCGCTCAAGGGCCCCAGCATAATCTAAGACGGCCCTGTCTATAGTCCTTGTTCGCTAGCGTTTACGACGAAAGAAATATCAACACATGGCTGAGAAGACACTAAGCCCTATGCGTTAGTCGGTAAAAAATATTCAGTTTTTTTATTTAAGATAAAGCAAAATAATCATAATTATTAAAGTTTACATTCATGCAGTTAATCTTTAATGCATATCTTACCAAAGATAATCGATAAAATTTAACAAAGGAACACCTAACATTTCTATAACTGAATTAGTTTGACGTAATATGACAGTTGAGTTTCGCTAAAAACTGAACAACTTTGATATAAAATTTCCGGAGGAAATCAATTTATCTTAGTATCTGTTATTATAAAAAAGTCTGTCGTGTTTATTGCTATAAATAAATCTTATTAGGTGTTATAAATAACTATTGAATAAGTGAAAGTATGATAAAATCTACGGAAAAAACTTTTCGGTAAATTTTTCTTTACAAACTTTTTACATTAAATAAAACAAAATAACAAAAGGTAAATGATTTATAAATCATGAATGGCGGGACCGATTTAAGTGACTGGCATTTATGTTGTACTGACTGTTACACGGGGCTTCTATCTCTTTTTATTAGATAATATAGAAGTTTTTTACTTCAATGTTAATAATTACTCCCTTACAAACTTCCATCATCGCTGGGTTGAGTGTTTTATCATAATATTGATACATGAAGCAAATTCTGTGGACATTTTTTTAAGAAATATACTTGTAGTTAATGTGTATGAAAAGTGCAGAACGCTAATATTTTCAATTATAATGCTAATAAAGTGCATTACATAAAAAATAAAATATTACACTTACGTATTACCATGCATTTGACACACTAACGGCCAATATTAATAATCAATCCTAATCCAAAACTTGCTGTCCAAGATTTAAATTTTGATCCATATTTATGTTATCGCTTGCCAATAACATATCTGCGGACAGGATAAATATGGCAATTAGGTATAGGATAGGCCGGTGGATACGCAGCTATCTAGATTAGTTGGAATCCATCTTTAGACATACATAATTAACATTGGCCGATAAACAAATATATTAATAACGATAAAAGAAGACAGATGACGCACAAACTATGTTATAAACTTTGGAAACAAAGTAGTTGGTCTTGACAAATGAAGATGTCGTTCTTATCAAATGAATAATAATTTAATTACTTACTTAAAATTAAAATTTATTATAGTCGAATTTCGTCCAATGGTCGATGACCAGTTTAAATAAGGTGGCTTATATTATTATTGATCTCGGATCTTCTAACACGCCAAATTTTATGAAAACGTAATAGATCGCCGAGGTCTACATTTTTACTATTTGATTCTTAATATAATATTAATCAATCTTCTACTATTTGATTTTAATAATAAGTGATTTATATAATTCAATCTTCTACTGTACTGTTTAGTTAGTACTTGAGGTAGTATCAACTATTATCGATATTTATTCACATTTTTCTTTTTTTTATTTGAAGTCCTACTACTGTTAAGTTATGATCTCTCTGCTCTTTTTTGCTCTTGTTTGATTCCATTTTTATTTTACACCTATGTTTGTTCGCAAATCTTCAAACATCTTCGAACCAAATTTCGTAGACAAAAAGACAGACAAACTTTCACATTAAAAAAAACATTGCTTGAGTATCTCCCATATCCCCGAAGAGGTAGGCAGAGGCACAACCAGGGCACCCACGACTAGCCGAAGATACTAAGTCATGTAACAATGTAATAGGTGGCAAGCCTTTGAT
>NJDD01001848.1:192372-225706 GCA_002245505.1 Calephelis nemesis | reverse complement strand
AGCCTATTGCCCTATCCCGAGCAAAATTTTTTTATTAGAAAATTGGAAAAACCCAATTTTTTTTGTTGCCCGACCCCGGGATTCGAACCCGGGACCTCATGCAGTCAAGTCCAACAACTGAACCGCTAGACCACAGAGGCTTGAGATTTATAATAACGTCCAAAATTCACTTAAAAGTACCCATATCTTAAAGCTATCCGGGTTTTAAATTACAAGTATTAATTTAAGCATTTGTACTGCGAGTTTTTGTATCATCTGTAATTTTTTACCTACAAAACTTATGACTTGGAAAACTAAAGAGACAACCTTTAAAATAGTTATATTTGTACTTTTTATATAAACTTTACATAAAATAGAACCCTGTATTTTGTTATGTTCATTTCTCCTCCTACTTTTTCGAAGTCAATCAAAACAAAGTAATGAGATTTAATATTACAAGATGTTACATTATGGTATATGTATCGTGTTATATATAATAACTATTATTTCCTATATCTAATTTCTGTACGACACGTTTATATTTACACATTTAAGCCATTTTTGATGGGAACAAAATGAAGCATTAAGTAATACGTGACGCTATGTGGTTCCAGGGCGGCGGAAGGAGGTCTGGCGCCTGCCGCCGACGATATGCCTGTGGGCGGGCCGAAGACGCCGCAACAAATAGCCGCCCAACGTCGCTTACAGCAGACGCAGGCTCAAGTTGACGAGGTAGGATCTCTTACTTGATCGTTTATAATGATATCATATTTATTTTAAGCATAAACCGTCACAGATTACTATCAATTTTTAGGCTAACTTGTGTTACATTGAAGATAATATTATATAGGTGTGATTAAAATAAAAAAACATACTAAAAAGGAAGATAGATTATTAGTTTTTAATATAAATATAATATGTTATATTTATAGGTCGTTGATATAATGAAGACAAACGTTGAAAAGGTACTGGAACGAGATCAAAAACTATCTGAACTTGATGACAGAGCAGGTAATTACAATTTTAAATATAAAGAAATGATTCGAATAATATCACGTTGTTGCTTGTAATTTTTTATATGTATAAGAGGAGCAAAACGAGGAAGTGGGTCACTTGATGGAAAGTGATCATCACCTTCCATAGATATCCGCAACACCAGGAGTATCACAGATGCGTTGCCGACTTTTAAGGAATGTACAATCTTTTCTTGAAAGTTCCCAAGTCGTTTGTAGTCGTTTGGGAATACCGCCTTCGATAACTGATTCCACAATGCTGTTGCATAGAAGTCGGAAACTAATTTAAAATTATACAAAAAATAAATCAGTGACTTTCTGGATAAGAACAAGCGTAGATGTCAGTCAAATTATTTATTAAGCATATTTAAATTTTGAATTAAACATGAAACTACATCATTCGTGTTCTCTCTACCTATATCATGTCTATCAAATCAGTAATAGTTAACTATTCTCAAACTAGGTTCACATATTTTATAAAATATGATATCCAGTCAACGTTTTTCATATCTTTATTCCTTTAAAAAAATTACAAGCACACAAATCATCATGCAGAAAATGTTTGTAAAAGTAGGTGACAGAAAATTTAAAGTACATCACTTCAAATTTCTTAGAATCTTATGTCAAATATTTAAAAGCAGTAAATTTTCGAAACAGGCTACAATTGCCAGTCGTTAAAAACATTTTTGAAAAATATTCTAACTTCACTATTTCAGATGCACTTCAACAAGGAGCATCACAATTTGAGCAGCAAGCTGGAAAACTGAAAAGCAAATTTTGGTTGCAAAATTTAAAGGTACGTCCTTCTTTCAAACATTTTTATACGGGTACCGTTTACACAATTTAACTTGTTTTGGGCTACAATTTATAAAGAAAAGTCGTCTGATCTGGGGGCTGATTATGCTCAGTTGCCAATTAAAATGGAAAAGTGTACATCCAATATCTGTCAAATTACGTGTTTTATATTTGCTATTTCCAGTGACCAACAGAAATACAATAGAGATAGCAAACATAAATGAAGTCATTTGTTTTTGAGTTGGTTACTAAGATAAATATAATCAGCACCCAGAAGTCACTGACATTTCAATCCAATCATTGACTGTTTTGACTGTTTTGAATTGAATGAATTGAATTGACTGTCTTCATTGGGGTTGGTTAATGGCGTTAGACATATACACCAACCCTCGAGGGGTTGGGGATAACGAGATGGATAAAATAAGAAACGCCCAAACCTTTTATTACATTCGTGGTTCGGTAGTGGCGTTGAGTAGATGTGGTATCGAGCTCGATTCTCGGAGTGGCTAAGTCAAAGTGTTTTTTTTTTAATTTTCTACTAAAAGAATGTTGTTGTTGTCAATCAGAGAAGCAAAGTGCTAATACAATTAGGGACCTAAGTAATACCTTCGCCTAATCATAAGTGCCTAACTCTCAGGAAATATAGGCGTGAAGAACTTTGTTTTATTGAAATCTATCTTTGCAGATGATGATAATAGCAGCGGTGATTGGAATTATTCTCTTGGCTCTCATCATCGGTTAGTATGCTAACTTAATAAATTAGTGATTACATCGTTTAGAGGATGTTGTTTTGTTGATTTTAGATACGAGTTTGTTAGACTAATCATATCATCGTTTTCTTTTTAACATTTTCAGCCAACTTTGTGTGAACAAGTTTCGGTAACTGAAGTTTAATTTAGAGGTTATTTGTTACATACAAATAGTATTACCGTATGTGATTTTTGTTTTTGTTTTTCGTTTTGGTGAATGGACGTTGTGTTAAAAAGCCTAATACTAAAGGAGTCGTGTAAAACTGCGATTGTACTTTCATGTCAGTTTTTTTTTTTGTAACGAATGTCTATGAAATATGTACGATATATTTATGATGTTACTAATAACCACTATTTTTATTACAATGTTTATTTTAAATCAATAACAAATGCTCATATTTAATTAAGTATATAGAAATAACACACATATATACAATAGAACTGTAGTAAAAACTAGTTTTTTTTAAAAAAAAAGCTAAAAACATAAATGAAGTCACATATGTTTTAATGAGTAGGTACCAAATTATTTCCACACACTTTATGAATGAAAACCATGACTAAACGAAAAGCAAATTGTAGATATTTTTAAAAACTACGTGAACAATTCACCAAGAGCGTCGCCAGCCGATGGCCTAGATGGGGGCAAGTTACGGAGATTGAGAAAAATATCATGCCCTCGACTTTTTGACTAGCGTTGCTTTTCGCTCTAAATAGTAGCAAACTAGTAGAAAAGGTACTAGAATAATCGATCAAGTCAAGTTAAACACATAAGATTGTTTGCTTTATCATTTTTTTAGAATCTCTAGCTGCCTCACTTGCCTTTGGCGACGCCCTTGCAACTCACTAAAAACTAACATAACGTATTCTAAATACACAATAACTTTTGTGTTAGTTTATAAACCTAATAGTTTACGGATATAGAGAAATCGAAATAAACCATAATTTGGAAGACAAACGTAAAGAAAAAAAGTCACTTTGTTAACAAAAGTTAGTGTTTTAGTAATTACAATCCTAATTGTATACAATTGCAATTTACAAATAATAAACGAAACAAGATATAATAAAACAATTGCACTTTTACCACGATGTCTCCTAACCCATGTATTAGACTTAATGTTGGCTTTATTTGTACTGATGTCTACTCATAAATTTGACACTTGCAGAATGCTGTCTTACGTCAGAGCTTTTAGCGGGAATTTGCATTAATGACTTCAATTTTTTTTATTTATTTTTTTAGCATTTGATTATTGAACAGCGTAGGCAACAGACTTTGACAAGAGAAATTAAAACAAAAAACCAAAGAAATTAAAATAGTTAATAACTCATAATGTTTGCTTTTAAAATAGTAATTATTGTATTCTTCAATATCATCATAACATTATATTAAAGATTTGGTATGCAAAGCATCTTATATTTGTTTTTTTTTTAAATTTAATTATAAGAAATGTAATTGGCGAAATCAAACTACGCATGGTAGTTGTAAAAGCCATAAAAGAAAAAGAAGAAGAAGAAATGTAATATGATATAAAAAATACTTATTACACAAAATGTTATCAACCTTTTTATAACTAACTACATGCTACACTATTCCCTCTTAAATATAGGGATTAGGAACGATTGAAATTGCTACATAAGTCATTAATGCAATGTTACAAAATATTGCTTCTTTTCGCAAATGTGTCAACCTACTCTTGTGTCTAATCTATTCCTATCTATTTATATGTCTGGTGTCTATATACCCAACTATACTCATGACCTCTGTCCAGAATGCAATGCTTAAACCTGTGTCCTACTTAAAAATGTTTTAAAGTTTCTATTCAAAATTATCATTAAATCTATTTTTGTTATTTTAGAAAATGTCTAAGACTATAAAATATACAATTTCTTACTTATCATAATTAATACTCATTGATTTTAACGTAAATCAATATATAGAATTATTCAAATCATTGTAGATCCCCCTGGTCTTCCCTCTTAATATATATTTAGCAATTGAATGATCAAACACTTAACTCATATTGCATTTTATTTTTAAGGTCTGTAAACAACACCTGAAGGAATGGAGCCAAGGTTAGTAGTACAAATTGTATTTATCATAAACTAGCTGAACCGGCACTCGGCAGACGTTGTTCTGCTACTTTTTTAAATGTATTTTTAATCAAATAAATTGGGGTGACTCACGTCACATAGGGGTATGAAAAATAGATGTAGGCCGATGCTCAAACGCACTCAACATGCCCACAATATTTCACAAAAATCGTTAGAGCCGTTTCGGAGGAGTTCAATAACACACACCGTGATACGAGGATTTTATATACTCGTATTAGATATTAAAAAATACTTTGACTTTCGGAACCATTATACAGGGTTACTGGTAACTAACGCATAACTTTTCTAGGCGGCTTGAGTACCTACATCAAAAGCAACAATTTTTGTTCTAAAACTTTTAGAAAATCGCGAATTTGGTTATCCATGCATTTTGTCAGAGGACGGTGAACTTTTGTATGGAGAACCAAATTCTTTTTTTGCGATTTTCTAAAGGTTGTAGATCAAAAGTTGTTGCTTTTGATATACTCAAACCGCCCTAGAAAGATAATGTGTTAGTTACTAGTAACTCTGTATATTTACCCCTTGTTGTCTGTATATTGTTATCATCTATGCCTTATATTTTATGAATATATTAAAACACTAAACAAACCCTAGCTGACCCGATAGACGTTTCCTTGTCTTGTCTGTTTTTTTTATATTTCTAAGGACCTTACAGTAATTAACGCAAAGAAAAAACTAATGAAGTTGGTCCATTCCTTTACGCACAATGCCATGAACAAAACAGATTCGTTTTTATATTTAAGAAGATTTAATCTAAGAAGAGATGTGGGAATAAATAAATAAATATTGAACTCAAAACTGAGTTCAAAATTACAGAAGTCAAAAAACTAATGTAATTCAGAAAACCACAAAATGGTTATGATTATTTTACTTGTATACAAAAGAGATAGTAGTTGAGAAGACAAAATGTTATATAATTGTAAATGTATTCAATATTTAATACAATATAGTTTAATTTAAATTAACAAGGTGTGAATAATGGCGTGCTGAAAAAACTATTTCTTTGAAAATAATTTTATTTCGTGTCGGTCATTGGGGACCTTTAAAATATTGTTTACTAGCCAATCCAACGAACTTCGTATCGCTTGTCATTAACAGTTAGTGATAGTTTGTATGGATTAAAGCATTGTTTTTTTTTTCATTTTTCCTAGAATTTTATAGATTTTATCATACTGATACTAATATTATAAAGATGAAAACTTTGTTTGTTTGTTTGGTTGTAATGAATAGGCTCAAAAACTACTGGACCGATTTTAAAAATTCTTTCACCATTCGAAAGCTACATTATCTACGAGTGACATAGGCTTTGTTTCATCCAAATCGGTATAGAAGAAGCCAAGTTACGCAGGCGAAGCTGCGTGATACTGCTAGTCCTTTATAAGAACCTTCTCCTGATAATAACTGACACAACAAAAAAAAGAATTTATAGAAAAATTGTTTCATTCGTTCATGCATGATGCGATGATCATGCAAAATGGGTATTCATTTTTACTTATAATATAGATTACTGGCAGCCCGTCTCGATTCGTACGGTTATGAAATATACATATAAACCTATCCCTTCAATCAATTTATCTATTAAAAAAAACTGCATCAAAATTAGTTGCATAGTTTAAAGATTTAAGCATACAAAGGGACATAGGGACAGAGGAACCAACTTTGTTTTATACTATGTAGTGATGACGTTACGCCATTTATACCGCAAGCGCAACGGGTAATGTTGGTTTAATACCTACTGAAAGCAGGTAGACCTCGCGATTAAGTAAATTGACGTGGCTATGTATTATCAGAGATTAGTAAATATAACAGATTGACAATGTCATACATTAAAAGCGTTCTCAATAAATTCTGACTAAATCTAGATGGCGTTGTGCGATTGTCAGAGATATATATTTGCTAGGTTTATAGGATATAAGAGAGTTGACGAAATAACACACATTACACGTTTTTATGCTAGATTGTAGGTCTATTAAATATTTTGTCTTTGGTATTATTAACATATCCTAAACAATGATAAATAATTTTAAATTAAAATCAACGAATATGCTTCAAAATTTCCAACTGTGTATTTCTGAAGATTTCAATCTCTGTGTCATGGTTAACGTCAATGCTTTTAATTTTAGAAAACACTACACTGATTCATTTTTATGTATTTCAGGCTTAAATACTAAAACTCTAGTTTTCCTCTGTGCGAAGTAGTATCTGTGAAATATTTGTAAGGCAAAAGTTCGTGTTAGCTGAATAATTGTCTAAAAGAGCCATATAGCATTAGCCATTATAGTATACAAAAATATATAAATATTCCTGAATACGTTATTTTATTTTGTATTGTATTTATTACTAAAAAAAGAACACAAATGAAACAGCAAAAAAATATTGTATTGTTTTAAAAATGTAACTAATATTCTGTATTTATTTTTACAGGTACCTATTTCAACTATGTTTCCGTTGCAGTATTCTAGCAACCAGTTTAAATAAGAATATTTTATTAGATATAAATGTTGTTGAAAGTTTTTGAAATTGATAAATATTTCGGACTTTTTAAATTTTGAATAGACAGCTAATTTTTATCACACGTCCCTTAAAACTATTTGACCTCTAGTCAATATCAGCTAATTTAAAGAAAATTAGAGTATTTTTAGAAGATCTTAGTTTGTTAACGCCTTTACCTTTTTAAATATAACAGTTATTTGCTATAACCTAGAATTCTAAGGCTTATCAAAACATACCATATCTGAAAGTTTAAATTGTGTTCAAAGAAAGAAGAATGAAGTAAATCTTTTGTTCTTTTTTGGACCAATTTCGTAAATGAATTGTTAGTATATCTATTTATTTTTATACTCCATATATTTTTTTAATCTGTCGTCTTTTAGGGAAAGAAAATGGTAGTAATACCATTATGCTTTTCTAATTGTTTTACGTTCAGTTGCCATAGCTGATGCGGTTTGAATACCCTCAGTCTGACGCCAGTCTAAAATTGATTTTTGATACAGTATTATATTTTGTTTGTGACTTTGCTTACAATATTTTTATATACACACCTTTTAGATGTTGAATAGGTACATAGGTTGTTTGTAACGAATATAGTTGGCTGGGATATATAATAAAAGTAATGTATACAACATAATGGATCGGTTTTATCTTATTGAACAATATTTGGATTGAATTAGATTATAAACAAAATATTTTATTACAAATATAACATTATATCTCAAATAGAATATTAGTTTAAAGTAAATAGGTATGCCAGTTACATGCGATAATACAACACGTTCTAATCAACTGCAATTAGTGTTATTACGTTAAAATAAAAAAATGATATCTGAAATTCACAAATATACCTATTACGTTTAAAAAAAATTTGACTGACATTAAAAAAATACATAATCAATGCTAATAAACTTAGGCACTGTTTTCAAATAATATAATCAATGAGACCTATTTACAGTCATCACATATTTTTGCTTTCGTATTAACACTGCAACTGCAACCATATTAAATTTAATTAACAGTGGAGATTAAAAATATACTGTCCATTATTTTTTAATTTGACTAGTTTATTAGGACTCACTCTATTCTACTGATTAAATACTATTATAACCATTTGCATCTATGGCTGAAATACCCAAGTAATAAAGTCACATGTACGTTTTGACAAATTTATGTAGTTTTGACAATTAATATAAGACCAATCCATTAATCTATAAGAAGACATTACTTAAAATATTATAAAAGCCGAAAAAGTTGAATTTATAAAATACATTAGTAAAAATAACTGGTTTTATAACTTTCTGTGTGTATAATGTAATGCTTAGATAAATGTATAAAATAATCAAATATAGTCACGGATAATAACTTCATTATCATTGTAGCCAGTTGATCAGTTTATTGTTAATCAAATCATTCCTTAATATTACTTTTTAAATAATAAGTAATTATCACAATATGTAATATAACTGTGTCGTAATTAGTATTATTTTTAAGTTATCATAACATGACCTACTTAGTTTGTGAATTAGTTTAGTGTTGTTCATAATATTGTTGAGTCCTAGAATTGATCTAGACTTTATTGAGCATCCATAATGTAGATAAGCTAGCTATAGAACAACGACTTTCTCTTTTTGAAACGCAGTTTTGACCTTTTTAACATCACAATATACATTATGGCCTACTCTAAAAAATATTCACTGCACTTTAAAGGCACCATGTTATGCAAATTTCGTGATTTTAGACACATATAATTACAAATTGCCTATTAGGTTCTTAGTTGTTTTGTGACTGTAGACCTTGACTGTGTAAATAGTTATAATTAATTTTAAATTAATTGTATACATTTTGAAAAAATCTTCCTTTATTACTGAATTAATAAAATGTATGAAACTTTTTATTAGTTTAGTAGTTATTTCATTTGCATTCAGGCAAAATAACATTTAAAAGTCATGTATTAAATATTATATAATAAATGTTGGACTTAAACTGCATTTTTTTTAATACTCGAATTATTAAAATCCTAAGTAGTTTGTTTTGCCTACTAGGTAGTACATTTTTTATAAAATCTAGATTGAGCCTATCATAGCGTTTCAAAAATTGAAATACAAAAGTAATCACTGTAAGGTAAAACAAATACACCAGAAAATATCTGTATGTGTTTCAAGATATTTTAAAACGATAAAGACAAAAAGTTCTATTAAATCACTTTATTTCGTTTCCATTTTGCGTTATCGTACATAATGCTTTAAAGATATTTAATTCCATTGCGTTTCGAATCATTTAAAGGGTATCCTTTATCTATTTTATTATATATTTATCCTTTTATTCGAATAATTTTGAGGTTTAATTCCACTGCCTTTTGTATCATTCATCAGAAAATGGCTTTCATGAAAAACACGACGATTTCAATTTGCTACTTCTTTAAAAGTACATAATCTTTTCCTTTAAGAAAGCCTTATTTAGAAATTTAAGGATCTGGTTATTAAGAGTAGAGTCACGTTCCAGTCCTACATAATTTCCATTTTATTAGTGTTTCCGAATAACAGTTTGGTACCAAAAACTAGGTATAAGTAGTATGTGAATACCCAACCCTTAAACAATACTCGTACATTTATCATGGCTTTTGTTCCTTTTGTACTCTCCAAAAAATATTTCAAAGATAGGACTTTTGTCTTTATTTTATAGCGTTAATTAAATAAGAATAATGTATTAGGATCACGAATTTTTGATAGTTTATGCAGCAGATTAATAAGATACAACAAATTATATTTAATACATATAATTTCCTGTGTCTTATGAAATAAGAGTAGGAAGTATGTTGCACATGTAAAACAAATTCATTACCTTAATCCAAAGTTAAATCAAAAGTAATACCATAATGTTAATAGAAAGAAAAATGAATGAATTGAATTAAACAACTAATTGTATTTTTAAATATTGTATTTATCTATTTATTTAAATAAAGTGTTCGCTTGGTATATTGTTAATAGAGATATTTATACTAGTTTCTGTTTAGCGAAATGACTTCAGAATGTAGATTGGTTAACTTGCGTTTATTATAGAATAATATTTGAAATTGTAATTATTTACAAAGAATTAAAAAAATATCTAATTACGTAAGAGAACTAAGTACTTTAACACAACTAAAGATATAGCATTATAATCATTCAAAATATAAATGTGAGATATAATATATACTAAAACATAACACAGTGATGTAACAATTGAAGTTAACCAACAACAAAGTATTCTTTACTTGTTACTTTAACTTTTGCTGAGATTGCTATGATATTGATAGGTAACTAATAAAATCACATATTTTAGGTACACGTTTGTAATATATTCCAGTATATGATACGTACATTTAAAATCGATTGAATACAAAACAAAACACCCAGTTAATAAATTGTATACATTTATTATTATCTAAACATTCCTGTTTATGTTATTTAATAGTATTAACAGTCTTTTAATGTCGAAGTTAAATAAATTGATTTTTAATACTTATCATGACCTTCTACTGTAGGATTTTTTACTTGGAAACTAGCCTAGAACATGCCTGTAAAAGAAATTGGTTTTTAATAAATGCACACGGGATACCTATACCTACTTACCTAAGTAAGATGTTTTATTTTCAATTTTTTCCACAAGTCGTTGGTATCGACTTTTGATTTTTTCTACTTTCTCGTAAAGCAAAATATGTTTTTCTTGGTAACTGTTTATTATATTATATTTTTTTGTTCAGCACGTCGACATTGGCGAAATCAAACTAAGTACGTACGGTAGTTGTAAAAGCCATAAAAGAAGAAGAAGAAAAATATGTTATATATGCATGGCTGAGATTTATTATTAAAATTCTACATTTGCATGCTTTTCACAATGATTTCAAAGTTACATCACTAGTTAAGATAGATGTTTATAACTTTAGCCTCAATATACATATTTATATGGTGATAACTAGGTAATATTAATGCAACTAAAAACGTGCAAATCGAAAACATAATCACTTTTTGCAAAGTTGTTAAATATGAAACATCTAATGTACCTACCATTCTGAACCAGTATAGTATACAAATGATGTAATTACTGCTTAAAAATAAAACAACTAATTCAAATATAATAGTCTTTAATTTCGTCTTGAACACCTCTGCAGGGTATGGGTTAAAGTTCAAACGTCACTACGTTTGAACTTTGAGTATACGATTTTAAGTTCACATGTCACTCTGTGTTCTTTTTTATGATATTTCCCCGTGTTGGTCCGGGCTCCTTTGTAGAATAGACCATCTGCCTTCCTGCCAGGCAGCTCGTAAAAGGCGAGCATAGGCTTGCCGTCACTAATACCGTGATAACTGACTAGGTGGTAGAGTTTCGCAGCGACTCGCCCGGGTTGGTACCACCGACTTACCTATTCCTCCATCGCCATAACGTCATGACGTGTTTCGGTTCGGAGGGTAAGGTAGCCGGTTAACTTACTTTTGCTCGAGGCCTAACATCCTGACCTCAGGTTGGCAACGCACCATTACCATCTTTGGTGTCTCTAGGCGGCGTGAATTTCTTACCATCAGGAAATCCGTCTGCATGTTTGCCTTCCTATAAAATAAAATAAAAATAAAAACTTAATATGCTTACAAAATTTCATGAGAATTGGCCCCAACCATATCGTAGGAGTACGGACACTAACATTGTGACACGAGCATTTTATATACCTTTAAGACTAGATGTCCTGGCAGACGTTGTTCTGCTACTTATTTAATTGTGATTAAAGTAAAAAAAAAATGGGGTGAGTCACCTACATCACTTAGGGGCATAAAAAATAGATGTTGGCCGATTCACAGACCTACTCAATATGCTCACAAAATTTCATGAGAATCGTTCAAGCCGTTTCGAAGGAGTTCAATCACATATACCGTGACACGAGAATTTCATATTATACTAGCTGTCTCGGCGAACTTCGTTCCACCCGTTCAGTTCGTATGGGAAAAAGGAATATGTTTTTTTTAGTTTTCTCGCAAGTTTTTTCCTTTTTCTTATCTTTTAAACCTTCCCTAGACTTGAAAAAATAATTTAAAAACCAAAATTAGCGAAATCGGTTCAACCGTTCTCGAGTTTTAGCGAGACTAACGCACAGCAATTGATTTTAATATAATACTAGCTGACCCAGGCCCCGGCAAACTTCGTATCGCTTGACATTAATGCTTCGACAGTAGCGCAGTCTGTCGGATCCGATGTGAAACATCCCAAAATCAACAACGACTTATTATTAAAAAAATATTTAAAAAACATTTTCCAGGAGACCAAATTGTGAATCTAAACCATTCTCGAATTCTCTTGAACACGCACAAAAACTTTCATCAACATCGGTCCAGCCGTCTAGAAGGAGTTCAGTGACATACACACTCACAGAAGAATTATATATATAAAGACTAGCTGACGCAGCAAACTTCGTAACGCTTGAAATTAACGCTTCGACAGTAGCGCAGTCTGTCGGATCCGATGTGAAACATTCCAAAATCCACAACGACTTATTATTAAAAAAATAATTAAAAAAACATTTTCCAGGAGACCAAATTGTGAATCTAAACCATTCTCGAATTCCCTTGAACACGCACAAAAACTTTCATCAACATCGGTCCAGCCGTCTAGAAGGAGTTCAGTGACATACCTACACATTCACAGAAGAATTATGTATATAAAGATATAGAATATAGATTAGATTTATTACTTACGCCATTTAGTTAAAACATGAGTCAAACATTCGATTAAAAATGTGATGTCTTATCTATTTGACTCTTCACATAAATCTAGTCCTAATGCTTTAATATAATATAGCTCTCATATCTACTTCTGGAAATTACAATCCTAGGAAAGACTTTTCCAATTCACACGATATCGAGATTCAGGAGTAACCCTACTGACGTCATTTCCAAATATTGCTAACTCACTCTTATGTACTGACCTCTCTTTCTGTGGGTCTTTTGATGTCAATTATATTAAAGCCAAAACGAAAAAGAGGTCAGTACGAGTGATTTAGCAATATTTAGTATGCCATCAGTAGAGTTACCTACTCTTGAACGTCAATTACCTAATGGGTTTGTTCCGCATTCGCCCTAGCCTTTCGTCCCAAATTCCATAAATTTCCTTATTCGCCTCACATTCAAAATCTTTCCTGTTTCGTCCTACATTACTTAAAGTCCTAAAAGTACCGTTTACAAATAAATACATTTTTCAAGAACGTCGTCACTTCTGAATTATAAGATTTACTCTGTATAATAAAATGATCAAGTAGGTATGTATAAAATTTGCTGTTTCTTGTAATACATATTTCTAAAGGATTAAAATATTTTATCTACGAAATTTTTGAATATTTTAGTTATTCTAATAAAACCATTCATAATCAAAAAACATACCTAGTTTATTTTAAAAGTGTCATATAAATCACAATCAAAATCACAGATCAGTTTTATCAATTACAACAGCTAATAACTAAGTAAATATGTCTAGGTAAGTATCTTATATATATTTACAAAACAATGAACAGAGGTGACATAAAAAAAAGATTAAAAAACTGTTAAATCAAATGGCAAAATTAAAGCGTAATAAAAAATTTAAAATGTTTAGAATATCAATTTAAAAATGTCAAAGAAATAAAAAAAGCTATCAAAGTTTTACTAAAGAAATAAAGCCATTCAATATGAACTGTACTCTTCAATCTAGGCACCGTTTAATGTCTATTAAACGGTGCGTAGATTATTATCTAATATAAGTAATGGATGCAAATATCAAAATTCGAATTTCAGCATCTGTCTATGTCGTATTATTACTTACGATTATTTATCACTTTACATACTGTAATAACAAATATTTAAACATATTATAAAAGTTTTATGCACAATTCTAAATCATAATTATAATCACAGATCAGTTTAGCTACTTAATTAAACAGCTAATAGGTAACTAACTAAATGTATCTAAGTATCTAATATATCATTACAAAACATGAACAAAGGTAACACATAACACATATAAAGGTTACAAAACCATTAAAACAAATGGAAAAAGTAAAGCGTCAAAAAATATAAAAACGTATAGAATATTAATCTAAAAATTAAAAAAAAAACAGTACCTATTAACATTTCAGTTACAACAATGTTTAGAAAAAAATTGTCCTTTTGTTTTTTAACTGAAGAACATTTTTGTTTCTGACCTTACTTAGTTTAAATTGTTAACAAAAACGAACGAGGCGAAACAAGAATAAAATGTGGGGCGAATCGGAACGAAATTATAATAATAAGTAGAAGTTCATTTTTTAGGACGAAACGGGAATAAAATGTAGAACGTACACGGATTTTTGACATGGGACGAAATTTTGTAGGACGAATGTGGAATAAACCACCTAATGCAATATTGGAAATTGGGATCGAGTATAGGTATCATTTTAGGTAGGTACCTACTCTGGAATTCAATACTGGCGAATTATTAACATTTAGTTATTAGTTAACATTAAATTATTTTATCGGATTTGATGAATTTATTTGTAACTAAATGTGCATATTTCGTCAGTATTGTGTTCAAGAGGTCCTAAAATGACGTACTCGTTATCAGTTTCCAAGATTGCATGAATCGAGCTTCAAAAGCAACCCTACAGTAGGGTTACTCTTGAAAATGGATTTCATGCAAATTAGAAATTTGAATCGAAAATATCTTTTTAGGTACTTGAACACAGTAATATCATCATAATCATAATCATCATTTATTGCAGGAAACAGTGAGATGTTACAAAAACAATAGTTCAATCCTATTTCACAATTTTCATGGCATGTTACAGTCTAACATTTTATATATAAATATTTAAATCTATATTAAAATCAATCGATCAATATTGAATTATGTGCCACAGTTTCAGAATTACCAATTTAAAATTTAATAGCATTTTAAAATAAATAGCGGATGATTAACATTTTTCCCCGTGTTGGTCCGGGCTCCTTTGCAGAATAGACCATCTGCCTTTCTTGCCAGGCAGCTCGTAAAAGGCGAGCATAGGCTTATCATCACTAACACCGTGACATCAAAGACATGCGCCGGTGGGGTTGCTAGATATCTGACGATCTTCATCCGCCACTGCAAAAAATCACTACATTGTATCTACAATGCATTTTATCTGAAAACATTCAATATACCTACAAACGTACTTAAAATAAGTGTGCTGTAGAACAAATGCTCTTAAAATAATAAAGTTTGAGATATTAAACTCTATCAGAGCACATTTTCTTTAATGACACCATCTTTAGAATCTCCTTAAAGAAAAATTAACCCTCAATAGGTAGGTAGTCAATAGACAGACCAGTTTTAAACCTTCAAGACTGTGTTACTTGGATTGGCGCCATCGAGAGAAAAGATGGTCGAAGTTTTTTCATAATAATTGAATTTCGTGTATGAGTGAAATTAGTCAATTTTGGTGGCATTTTGTACAATTTAATTCAGTGAAAGTGCACAAATGAAATAATCATGAAGAAATTAGCGTATCGTGTATTTCTTCGTTGCCACCAAATTTCATTACATGAGCTTGAGTAAACAGGCCACCGCTTCACCCAAGAGCCTGACATGACTTCCTGACGACTTATGACTGATGGCTAATTATAATTAATTGAAATTGATATAAAATTCGATGCCTACTTGATTAATGGCTAAATACTAACGTGAAGGCCAAAAAAACCCAAAAAAAAAGAAAGACTAAATTGACATTAGCAATGTTTTCTTCTTTCTTTAGGTTTCTGCCTTCACGTTAGTATTTAGCCATTAGTCAAGTAGAATTTTGCATCGAATTTTACATTAATTTCAATTAATTATAACTAGTCATCAGTCATAAGTCGTCAGTAAGTCATGTCAGGCTCTTGGGTAAAGCAGTGGCCTGTTTACGCAAGCTCATGTAAGGAGATTTGGCGCAATTTAGTCTCTGAGATTAAAAACCAGGCTAGAGCTACTGACGTTTGCACTTTACAGTTTGAGTAGTATTGCCACCGTAATAATTTATTCACAAGACATGCTGATTTTTGGTGTCTGATATTTACAGTCTGAGATGTCTCTAAAACTGTTTAGTGCTTTTTAGTGACATGTACCAATGACTAAGTATCATATTAACATCGAATCGTTCTCTTAAAAAATCAACAAGCAGTGGTCTAGCGGTCCAGTTGTTGGTTGACTGCATAAGGTCCCGGATTCAATAAAATTGTGATTATGTAGTCAGAAAAGTTTTAGAAATTCTTATATACTAATTCGCCCGAAGTGAAAACTCACAATTCTTAGAGACAGCAGTTCAAGTGCACGCAAAACTTAAGTTTGTCATGTCGTTGCGTAGTAGCTCAGTTCAATGTATCAGTAGTATCTGACATTGGCTAAATAAATCGTGAAAAACGATTAAAAGCTATATTTATAAAAGAAGAAGAGGGATGTATCAGTAGAGATATGACGTTGTTCATACGTCATCATATCAAACGAAATAAGTTTTTATATTTTGACAAGCATATAACTGTTTGGATTTATATTAAACATAGATCGCCTCTGTGGTCTAGCAGTTGTTGGACTTGGTAGGTTATGATATGGTTATCTTAGTTTATAAATAACTAGCTGTTACCCGCGGCTTTGCCCGCGTAGTCTACTAATTTGATATTTAGCTCTCCAACACTGCTCGTTAAAATTTTAAGATAAAATGTAGCCTAGGTATATCGCTATCCAAAGTTTCATATATTTATTTTTAATGTTAAAATCAATGTAGCAATTTTGCCGTCAAAACTGAACATAAACTTTCTCTTTTCTAATTTCACCTCAGATAAATAGTAGGAATACGTTATTGTCTCCACAGTTTTATCTGCACTTCGGCAAATCCTGTGAAATTAAACTGTATAGCAAGTTATGGAAACCTCTAACAGATTTTTTTTCGAAATTTTAGAAACATACATATCGTCTCTGAGGTCTAACCGTGCGTCTTCGGAATGACTTCTTGAGATCTTGGGTTTGATCTCCGGTCCGGGCAACAAAAGAACATAAATAGAAATTGTGAAGTTTCAATTTTTTACCTAATTGCCACTTGCCCGGGATTGGATAAATGCCCGGTTGGCTACAGGATTGTCATTTACCAAATTGGACTTAATGTCTTCGGCTAGTCGTGAGCGCTCTGGTTGTAAGTTAGGCTGAATTAACCCTTTGGGGATATCTTCAGAAACTCACATATTTAGAAATTGCAGCAACAAAATTAAACTATTCAGCTTTTTAATATTAGTATGAACAGATTCTGCGGTAAATTTGACTTTGCACAGAAAAAATATCCTAGCATAATTATGTGTCTACCTACTCTAAATGCCGTCATTTGAAAACAATTATTGCTTTTGCGCATATTGCTTAAAAATCTTCGAGATTCATCAGAATTGCACAACAAAAGAGACTTTAGCAGCTCAGCTAGTTCACCAAGCTAAGTAATAATACCTTACCATTAGCACAACCCTGCGTTTCATCTTTGAATTTTAAGGGATCACAATGCCAATTAAAATCAAATCAGTATTTTTATACTGTAACGTGTGGTCATAATAGAATCCTGCATTAACAAAAACATTCCTATTAAACCTTCTGAAAATAATTCTACTTTGAGCTTGACGCTCCCTTGCGTCTGTGTAAATATCTCCAAGTCCCTCAAAGATACTTAACTGTCAGCCTATTCCGCAAGTCTGTTGAGTCTGTGTATGGAGTGACCATTGTCGAATGCTAGCAAGTGATCATAATCCACAAAAACACTATTCTTGCCAACATTTTTTAGAGTTTCCCTCGTTTTTAACCAGGGTTTTATCATCAGATCCTGGCCTGGTGACCATGGGACCACTTCTTTCAAACAAAAAAAACGGTTTTCCATACAAACATTCATCACCTCTTTTTACTCATTCTCCCTCATTTTTAGTGATAAAAAGTAGCCTTTGTTCTTTCGTTCTTCGTGTTATCTAAATACAAAGTTTCACTGTTACAGCTTTAAAAATGACGAATATACATATGAACAGTCATCCCTTCTTTTTACCCATTCTCCCCCATTTTTTGCTATAAAAAGTAGCCTATGTTCTTTTATTGATTATAAAGTGTCTAAATACAAAGTTTCACTGTTACAGCTTCAAAAATGACGAATTTCCATATGAACAGTCATCCCCTCTTTTTACCCATTCTCCCCTATTTTTTGCAATAAAAAGTAGCCTATGTTGTTCCTTAGGGTCTATTCCATCTCTGCATCAAATTTCATTAAAATCGGTTCACTGGTTTAGGCGTGAAAGCGTAACAGACAGACAAACAGAGTTACTTTCGCATTTATAATATTAATAGGGATTTTTAACCAATTTTGCAATGATTATGATATTAATACTTGCTATTTTACTATGTGTATCATAATTTCTTTGTGTGTTTTTTGTTAATGATAAACTGATGTTAGTACGTGGTTCATTGTTATGGACTTATGGTAAAAATTACTGTTAAATATTTTTCCTACGCAAATTGTGCCCTCCCCGTTAACCCCCATAGAGGTTGATTTTCAAAAAACGCTTAGATATGTATCTCATGAATATGAATTAAATTTTCCAGACAAACTTAGCCACCCTCTTTAACCCCCAATGGGGTGAATTTCGAAAAACCCTGAAATACGTTTTTCATCATTTGTATTAAAAAGCATTAGTTCAAAGTTTCATGCAAAATGTGCAATAAAAATATTTTTCTCATACAAACTTTTCCACCCCCTTTAACCCCCAATGGGGGTGAATTTCGAAAAACCTTAAAATACGTGTTTCGTCGTTTGTACCAAAAAGCATTAATTCAAAGTTTCCTGCAAAAACATGCAATAAAAATATTTTTCTCATACAAACGTTGCCACCCCCTTTAACCCCCAATGGGGTGAATTTCGAAAAACCCTGAAATACGTGTTTCGTCATTTGTACTAAAAAGCATTAATTCAAAGTTTCATGCAAAAATGTGCAATAAAAAAATTTTTTCATACAAACTTTGCCACCCCTTTTAACCCTTTTAGGGGTTGAATTTCCAAAAAATAATATGCCTATGCCCTTTTCATGAATGCAAACTATCTACGTACTAAATTTCAGCAAAATCGGTTGGGTGGTTTAGGCGTGAAAAGGTAACAGACAGACAGACAGAGTTACTTTCGCATTTATAATATTAGTGTGGATTGTACAACAATTATGCATGTTTACACAATATAACAATCATACATACTAAAAAGAAATGTTGATTGTACCTACGTCAAAATAGGTATAGTACGAAGACTTCGCGCGAGGCGCATTTAAGTTTGTACCTACTATCGACATTTTTTTTTATAAAAAAAGTTAAAAAATAAACTTTATTAGACATGCAGCCACAACAAAATTGTATTAGTGCATGCTGTGTCTAACAAGTTCCATTTGGTGACAATGAAGTTAGAGCGGAAACTGACCAAGGACTATGTCTTTCTACAAACGTTACATTTACACTATATTTAAAATTTACATAACATGACAATGGTTTAAAAAAAATAACAAAATAAAAATATCGATCGACGCTACTACTAAGGGACCGCACCGTTTTTGTTACCGCGATATGATGAGACTATCGCTGTTGTAGCAGTAATATATAGTCGCAACCATAGATTTATTGTCGCAGCAGCCAAGTCTCCCGTACGCGCTCCCTCTAAGTTATACGAATCCAAATTAATTTTATTATGATATTCTGGTCATTTTTAACAAGTTTAAGTTAGTGTTTTATATTTGGTTGCACATTATTTTTAGCTTCTCGTTTGTAACTCTTCATGGAATTCTCGTGTTTATTTTTAGATAGAACTTCGAAATCGAGAGAGTTTTGAGACCAAATCTAGTGTTTTTTTTTTGCGAGGTGGCATCACCGAGTTTGACAGTTGAGACTTGAGACAGTAAATTTCTAAATATTTCAATCATTTCAATCAAAGTTTCAATTAACATTACCGAAAAAGATTTTTACACATGGTTTTCCCTTTAATTACTTTTGATTTCTTTACTCTGTGTTTTTTAGTAAATAGTACTCACTAAATACTAATCATTAAATACAATTTTGCTTGCAAATCGAACTAGAAGGAATTCAAAGAGGTTAATATTTATATTTATTACAATAATACACATTTTTTAAACTTCAGATTGTAAAATTATTGGGCAATAATTTGTGAATTTGTAATATTTTTTGCCATATCATATCACTCACATCTTACATGTATTTTTCTTACTTATACATATTCAATTTTCATTATTTATATTTTCTATTTTTATTATTGTGGAATTTACCTAAATACATAAGTTCCTGACTATTCAATGGCTTCAACTGTACTACTTGCCTGTTTTTACTGCCTTTGCATACAGTATGTATACAAAAAAAATGCCCACAATTAAATAATTCAACTACACTATAATAAGTCATAAATAATAATTTAATAACAATGATTAGTATTTTCCCTGTGTTGTTTCGAACTCCTTTGTAGAATCGACTATCTGCCTACCTGCCAGGCAGCTTGTAAAAGGCAAGCATAGGCTTGCCATCACTAACACTGGCATCTGACTAGGTAGTAAAGTTTTCTAACGACTTGTCTGGATTGGTACCACCAACTTACCTAGTCCTGCCGCTTAAAAATAAGATCATTTATATGTACCTATCAGTTGTGTTGTTACAGTTTTTTACCACTTATTTGATGTGCAATGTTGGAGCTCCCAAGAATAACAAGAGCTTTGAGAGCACACACTCAATTAGATAAACCACGATGTTTGAAAGCTACAAATATCAAAAACATATTAAATTTAAATGTAAATATTCAGAGGTAAGTATTATATAAGTTCTATTTAAATAGTCCTTGTAAATAGTGTGACTATGAACCACAGTTTTAAGTTAAGGCAGAATTTATCAAGAAAGAAATCTATCAAGAAAATAAATTTTAGGCATTTCAATTGACATTTCTGTTTAAAAAATAAAAACTTATTTGATTTCTATGTAATTAATAATATTTTTAAAGTGCAACTTTTTTGAATTCTAATTTGAAACTTGATGCAACAGAAATGTGTGGTAATAAATAAACATTTTGTTTGTTTATTTATCTGCAGATTTGGCTCTGCTCAAGTGAGATAAAATACATCAGACAATATGATTTTATTTACTATATTTGTAAAGTTTCAGTTGGGCTGCATATGAACAACACACGACATACAGTAGTACTATTTAAATTATGCGCTTGGGCTATATTCATCAAGCTTTGGATATCCAAATGTATTTTAAAGATATCTATATAGAGTTGTTATTACATAATTAATCATTTCCCTTGAATTTAGATTAGGTCAGCCAATTTAAAACTGAAAGTGTTAAATGAGAACAAAAAGTGTCAAACCGAAGCGCATTATTTAAATAGTAGTGCTGTACACTCACTTAAAAAAGTCTATTGTGAAACCGTTGTTTAAAAAAAAGGATACTTGTGATATAAGTTATTATAGGCCTATACTTTAATTCCAGTTATTTCAAAAATATTTGAGAAAATTATGTATGAAAAACTTTATAGATACTTACTTGATTTTAACATACTAAAAAATAATCAATATGGATTTAGGAAAGGTAGATACAGTATATGCATGTTTTGATTTGGTTAAAAAAGTAACTGACTGTCCTTATAATAAAAGGTATCCACTCTCTGTGTTTTTAGATATGAGTAACGCATTTGATTTTGTTTCACACAAAACTTTATTAATTAAACTTGAAAAATATGGCATTAGAGGTAAATCATTAGAATGGTTAAAAGCTATTTAGAAAACAGGACACAGTGTGTTCAAATATCAAAAATATGTGGTAACCGTAAGAAAATTTATACTTCGAATTACCTACTTAATAACTGCGGTGTACCACAAGGTAGTATTTTAGGGCCATTACTTTTTTTAATTTATATTAATGATCTTCCTGATTCTATCAAGTATGATTCTATTTTATTTGCAGATGATACTACTCTTCTCATCAATTGTAAAAATAAAAATGATTTAGAAAAGGAAACAACTAGAACTTTGAACTAAAGTTTCATCATGGCTTAGTGATAATAACTTAAAAATAAACCTATCCAAAACAAAATTAGTCAAATTTCAAGCGCACTATAAAGAGAATAAGAAAGTTAATGTAGTTTTAAATAATACAAAATATATAGAAAGTATAAACTTCACAAATTTTCTAGGAATAAAAATTGGTAATTTTTGTAACTGGAAAATGCATATTGAGTCTCTTCGTAATAGAATTGATAGGTTTGTTTATGTTTTGAGAAGAATTAGAGAAGTGGCAGGCTTAAAAGCATCTCTATTAGCTTATTATGGATATGTTTCCTCTGTTTTACAATATGGCATCCCTATTTGGGGAAATTCTGTAGACTTAGTTAGAATCTTTAGAGTTCAAAAGAAGTGTATAAGAGCGATATGTAATGTTAATCAGACACATTCATGCAAACCACTTTTTAAATCACTAAACATTTTACCTTTACCTTGTTTATATATTTTGGCAGTATGTGTATTTGTAAAAAAACACCAACATTTGTTTTAAACAAATGCTGAAGTGTTAGAGAATTCACATTTTAGAAATAGTGAAAAGTTGCATGTGCCTTGCCATAGACTTAATATCTATAAAAATAATGTATATTGCATGTCCATTCGTGTATATAATCGTTATAAATTTTACTTAAATTAATAAGTGCTAGCCTAGTAACGAATTTATGTGTAAAAATATATAAATAACGCATACTGTGATGATATACTAATAGGATGTTAATGAAATTTATGGGCAACCACCTACCTTCTACCTTTCAAAAAAAGAATTATCAAATTGGAACATGATACCCAATGAAATAGATGGAGTTGGGTTTTTTAGGTTTTAACATTCATTATTTTGGCACTTGTCTTTGGAATTTAGGTTTTTTGTCAATTAAATACACTACTAGCAAATACTTTTAACAAACATATTGAATCAGAATAATCTTTATTCACATGAACCATACAAGTGGTATTTGTGCGCATCGACATTTTTTTTAAACTACCACCGGATCAGAATCGCAGCCTTATACTACAATACAATACAATATTTAAATGGCTCCTAATACCTTTTCTAAGTACAGCAGCGGACTGTGTTACTACTATGGACCAAAATAATGTAGTAATATTTTAAAAATAAACTATTTTACAGGTACAAAACCTTTACAGACATCATCAAATATATCAGTGAAAATGAACCAAATTCGGGACGTTTATTACAACTTTTAAATGAGTTAAAAGATTCATGTAAACTTCTAACGGGGGATGTCACAGATGATATTATAGAGGATGCTGCTGTGCTAGCTCTCAGGATGTTCATAGATCAAGATATTGTGATGCTGAAACATCTTTCACAACTCAGACAGATGTTTGGTACTGTTCTCTCTACCACTGCAAATAAAATTTGTGATGTAAGTTTATTGTAAATACTAAACTACTTTTCTGGAGGTTGGTTGCTAAAATTATATTTTCATTTATGGTTATTCATCATCATGTATTTATACTACTTGTTATAAATGTGAAATCCTGTTTGTTAGGCTTAAGCTAGGGCTAAACCACTTGATTTGATATGCATATACTCGTATATAGTTATGGACTTAAGTTCAAATATAGGCTGCTTTTTTTATCAAATCAATAAAAAAAATCAATTCACAAAAAACACAATAGGTAATCTTTATATATATAATTCTTCTGTGAGTGTGTATGTCACTGAACTCCTAGACGACTGGACCGATGTCGATGAAACTTTTTGTATGTGTCCTAGGGAATTCGAGGATGGTTTAGATTCACAATTTGGTCTCCTGGAAAATGTTTTTTTTAATTAATTTTCAATAATAAGTAGTTGTTGATTTTGAAATGTTTCACATCGGATCCGACAGACTGCGCTACTGTCGAAGCATTAATGTCAAGCGATATGAAGTTTGCTGGGTCAGCTAGTCAAAGTATAAAAATCTATTTTATTTTGATTAAGTTACAGATAAATAGCTGCTAAGTTCTATTAATTTTAACAAACGAGTTTTGAGTATGTCTTTTTCATTGACTGCTATAATAAAGGCAACACAACATCAACTTTTGTACATGAAACATGTTTACCTTTTAATGCGAAAAATATTTGCAGATTGTTACAAAAATATCCAGTGAAATATCAGAAGATACAAAGGAATATATTAGAAAAGAGTCATCTGAAAACAAGGAAAATATAAAATTGTGGGGGGAAAATATAGTATGTCATCACATTCCTTATAAACCAGTCAAGAAACCTCTTGCAAAATTAACAAAGAAGCCTGCTGTGGATAGCACATTTGTCACTGATTTTTCTATGAAATATGATAATAAACCAGTGAAACAAGAAAATGTTTTGGCAGCTAAGCCTGTTTCAAAGGTAAATTTATTTTAAAAGTTTTTCTTTCATTTATTTAGTATTTTTATATTAAATACTAAATAAATGAAATGTTAAGCATGTTTTATATGTTTCAATATCAATCAATAATAATATTATCTATATCACGTGCTTATAATTTGATTACGAGAATAATTTCATATCATTCTTATTATTATTTTTATGTTATTATTGTTATGTTTTGGTTATTTACCTAGGTTTATTTATTTGTTGTTCATGATTCCTTCCTCTGTTTCACCACAGATTCTAATATTCGGGTTGGCTGTAAGACTTTTGTGCATTTCCATTTATCACTGTCCATGTTGTTTTTGTCAAAAATTTGTGTACAGTAAATAAATAAATCATTTGTCCAAGGATGTTTTTTCATTGCAACCAATAATCAAGAGGCAGAGCCTCAAGAGGACCAAACTGTAGAATTGTCTTTGCTATTTCTCATGATTTGAGTATAACTTCAATAATTTGTAAACTTTTTTTCATTATTTTTTTAGTTTGGCAAAAATTGGCTAGAGATAAAAGTCAAAGAAATGTACGAAAACAATATAGACATATCAAGTGCGGATATTTTACAATCTGTCATAACTTTTCTAAACTCGCCACGTTCAAGTGACGAAATTCAAAATGACCTGTTCGAGCTGCTTGGGTTTGACAAATTTGAATTTATACAAGAAATACTGCAGCATAGAGAAGACATTACAAATAGTTTAAAGGCTCCTCCCCCTCCACCATCAATTACAGAAAGTAAGTACATTTAATTGTAGAGATTATTTTTCTTTTTAGTAAACATCATAGTACTCTAGTATGTTAATGTTGTACTCTATAGTTTGCACAAAAATTAAATTTAGAAAAACGTAGCAATGGAAAAACCTTTTGTTGCCATCACTAACCAAGAAAAGACACTCCAGTGTGTGTTTTGTGGGTAGCGGTCAAGTTTTAACTTATTTCACTGTCATGGTTCTGTTACTACACTACTCTAAAAATGTTATCTCCATATGCATTCTAAACGTCCAGCAATCAAAAATTCAAGTGTATTCTTTAACAGTTTCAGCTCTTCTCCCTGAAAACAAAATGCCTCAGTATTTATGTCAAGTATCTGTACAATCAGAACAAGAGAAGATGCTGGCGAAGCTCGTTAGAAAAGAAGAAAAGAAAGCTAAACAAGCGAAAAAGTTTGATGAAGATGAAGAACAAGAGATTAACATTGCACAGCTAAGGGCCAAAAGGTTAGTTTATAGAGCATTCTGAGAAATCATTGTCTGTCTTATTCAGACTGTACTTGTACTTCCTGGATACCATATTGTTTTAGAAAAATGTAAGTCAAGTGTAATAAATAAAAAATAAAAGTTAATCTTTAACAATTAAAAATTGGGTCTGGGTATTCTGAATATTTAACTGAGCCTTTACCATGAGTTGGTATAGATTACGTTCGGTAAGTTACGTGTTGAAATCGATGACACTTTTGGTCTAAAAATGTGTTTTTCTTAGTTACCGATAGAGGCGCTGCTCAAAGTTGTAATACAAACAATTTACAGAGACGGTAGCGAGTATAGTAAACTTGACAAGCCGTAAACTCATGGTAAGGGCTCTGAAGTATGAATAAGAAACGAACATAAAATATTCAAATGACTTTTGGTATTTCAAATTTACTTGGTCAAATGTATGGTGCCTGCTGTCAGTTTATCATCAGCTGTAAACGATCATCGATGTCACTCTTTTTTGTGAGAAAAATGCATTTTTATTTATTTGTCATTTTGTTTTTTTTTATTTATTTTTGTGTGCTTGTTCTGAGCCCTTTGTAACAATATTGTTATCTTATTAAAAAATAACACGGTTTATTTGACTAAACAAAGTCTTAAAATACTTTTGCTACAATGAAAACAATATTTTGTATTAAGAGTAAAATTTGGTTTAAATTGTTTAGCAACTGATATATTATAGCCATTTTAGAGATATTTTAAATTATCGTTAAAGTCATGATAAATGTTCGTTAAAATTTCAAGAGTTTAGTGCCTGCCAAGGTAACCGTAATCTTAGTTACCTGTCACTAATGCCCTCTCTCCCAAACATCATGATGTTACTATAGAATAATTTCGAGTTACAACATCTAGTCTAAAAGTATAACAAATATTTATTAACAAAGTATGTTATGTTTTATGTGTGTAATTTGTTTGTTATATTATGTATAATGCGGGCGGGCGTGCGTGCGTGCGTGCTCTTAAGACTTCACTTTTAAATGTCTTTTTAAAAAAGAATCAAAATTATTACACTTGAAGAAAAGAGTTTATTTAATAATTTTTTACACAGAATGAGTGTTTGGTGAGAGACTAGTGCGCGACAGGAAGAATGGAAGGCGATTGCCTGGGAGAATGATGTTTGACTCGGAGCAAGTGGATGGATCAGCAGGTTAGGTGTTGAGTAAGCAGTAAAGGATACAGTCTAGGGATGTAACAGTGCGTGTGTGCGAGAGCGCGTGCGCGTGCGCGTGCGTGTGTGTGTGCATTGCAAGTGTTGATATAATTTCTATATTTATGTATGTGAATAAAGTTGTAAGAGTACTTTGAAATGTTCTACTTCTATTAATGTATACTTTTTACAGAGTAGCGGAACTTACAAAACCAGTAGTACCATTTTCTACTTCAAGTAAAACTAATGTGGATCCCATACTACAAAAGATATCCTACTTTCAAACTAAAGTTCAATATCCCAATGTCTACGATTCTTCGATTAATGCTAAAAATTCAGCTGGTAAGTCTATCAATATGAACGACGAAGGCAAAATGCAATAAAAGAATAATGAAAACCAAAAACAATGAATTAAAACTCGTTTTCTCGTCTGTCTAAAACACGATACTTTGGTGCTTATTTTCTGATTGTAATTAAAATTTTATATAGATTAATAATACAAGTTTTACGTAGAAGTATTAAAAATATTATATATTATAATAATGAAAAAAAAAAACTTTGGACAAGTTACACAAATTGAATCTAACCCCAAAGTAAGCAAATTATATGCTTGTGCTATGGCTGTTAGTCAACAATACCAATACATGGAAATATTTAAATAGATACCAGAACAAATTTAATAAACACCCAGCCCCGGAAATGCTTACATCTGCATGTTAATCACACTAATGCCTGCCCCCGTCGGAAATCGAACCCAAGCCTCGCTGTTAGTCGATGCAGTTAGGCGTGTAAGCTAGCCACTCGACCAACGAGGCGGTCATATTTAGATTTATAAATTATCGAATAATATTTCCTATTCTTTTAAATTTTATTTTACAGCAGCCGGCACCGACATTAATACACTTACACCCCTACCTCTCGCCCTCCTACATTCGTCTGTACACTCAGAAAATAAGAATCAAATTTGTTTTGATGTAAATTTATTTGATGTATACTTATATGTGTTTATCTTTCCCATATAGTCAGATTGTGTTGAAAAATTTTTTTTCATGTAAGCATGTAACCCATGATCTTTATTTTTTTTCATGTGTACGTCACTTTCTAATTTCTTTTTGTTTTTTCCCTTAATTTTGGTTAACAGCAAGATATTTCAATAATAAACTCACATTTTGTACTGTATTATTTGTTTTTGTTTTCTTTTTCTTGTTTTACTTTGAACGTAAAAGTGTTAAGTAATATGTTTCCTATCTCAGGATTTGTATCTGGCACAAAATTGCTGCTACCGGATAATGCTAAAAGGAAAGACACGAAAGAATATGAAGAAGTGCTAATACCAAAAAACGAGCTAGCACCTTTAGAAATTGGTAACAAACGAATACCAATATCAGATATGGATGAGGTAGGCACTTTTAACATAGTGATATTTCAGGTTTTTTTATGTAATAGGCTAGCGAACAAGCACACATGTTTCGTGATGTCTGAGAGACAACCGTGGCCTATAAACAAAAGATAATACAGGTGCGCCGCTGTCCTATGACCGAGATGTTAGGCCGCCTCATTGGTCGAGTTGCTAGCGTTCGCGCCTAACTACATAGACCAACCGCGAGGCTCGGGTTCGATTCCCGACGGGGCCAGGCATTTGTTTGATGAACATGTAGATGTCTGCATTTCCGGGTTGGGTGTTTATTAAATTTATTCTTGTATCTATTTAAGTATTTCTATGTAATCGTATCGTTGACTAACACCTGTAACACAAACATATAATTAGCTTACTTTGGGGTTAGATTCAATTTGTGTGACTTGTCCAGGGATATTTATTTCTTATTATTTTTTATTATTGTGCAAGTCTTCTGCCTATCCTACCCTCCGGACCGGAACATGACAAAGTTATTGTACCGGCAGGAATAGGTAAGGCGTTGCATCTCTACTCTGGAAAGTCGCTGCACAGCACTCTTGGTGTAGTGATGTAATGACCCCATCGCCCGTGTAATTATCATTTTACAATTTTCCTATCGACTTACCGTTAGTAATAGCTATTATGGAACGATAATTGGAACACTTGGAAGATAGGATAAATTTAATTTATCTTAGAGAGCAAAATACTTAGTTGCCTCCTCTTTGATAAAACACAAGGGATCGTTTTTTGCTTGCCACTATTAAGTCATTGCCTGACATTGTATTGTGTACTGAAGGGTAGGTTATATCAGTAGCCGGTAGACTAAAACACTTACCATCCATTTCATGGTACCTAACACCTGCCTGATGGCTATTTTGAGACATGTTTTTTTTAAATAGTTGATTATTTTTATTACTACTTAGTGATTTTAAATATGGTGCTATTTTTAGTATTAATTACTATAATACTTTTTTGTGTTTGTCAATAATCATTAATAAAAAAAAATTAAATAAGTTATAATTACTTACATTAGTTACCTGACTTTTTCTTAGAACCAAGTAGTAAAAATACCTAGTGGTTCAAGTAAAAGCAAAAATACTTATAAGTGTAGACTATATAGTAATAAAAATAGGACAAATTTAAAATTAGAACTATGGCTTTTTTTTTTAGCCAAAATCTAGAATTCAATGACGCACAAAGTTTACCTATGAAATCTAAAATTGTATTATTTGTCCATGATTTACATTTAGTAATGTACTTAAAAGATAGATACAGACGTCTTACAAATAAAGGGCATACAAAAAGGTGGCTAAAAAAGAAAACACCTATTTTATGTAAAGTATTTGAGGATTGTCGTGACTATCGCGTTTATAATTCTGAAATTTTAGAAATATTTTCATTTGACACATAGATTACGGGTATTAATTTAAATGACTCTATTAAGACTGATCTAAGATGCATAAAGGAAGCTAAAAATCATTATAATGTAAGTAACCTTAAATATGATGTGTTAAATGAATTAAATGAAAAATATACTGATTATTTGCATATTTACACAGATGCTTCAAAAAGTCCGAGGGGACAAGGTGGTGCTTATTGCGTACCTAAAATGAAATTCAGGGCTATGGTTCAAAATTTGACAAATATTTCAATTATGCGCATGGAACTCATTGCAATCTTGGAGGCGCTGAAATATATACAAAGTTTAAGACCTAATATCAACCAAAAGTTCGTAATACTTACGGATTCCAAGAGTGGTTTGCAGCATATAGCTCGATGCGCCTCTGGAAGTAGAGGTGCACCGGAAGCATATGATATAATTAAAATGGTTAACATTTTTTATTTTAATTCGGTGACAGTAATATTGCAGTGGGTCCCATCGCATATAGGTATAAGTGGTAATGAGGAGGCTGACAAATATGCAAGATTGGCTATATTAGAAGGTGAACAATTAAAGGTGAATCTCTGTTATAATGAAGTCGTCAATGTATACAAAAATAAATGTTTTGAAATTTTTAAAGAGTATTTTGATAAACACAGTAAAGAAAAAGGGATTTGGTACAAAACAATTCAATGTCAGCCTCCTCGAATACCTTGGTTTTTAGATAAAGACATATCCAGAAATAATATTGTTACGGCTCATCGATTGCGTTCTGGACACTATCCGTCTAACAAATTTGCATATCTCATGAAAAAAGTAAATACACCAAATTGTGAAGTTTGTAACATTGTGGAGGATGTGCATCATTTGTTGATGGAGTGTGTCAAGAATCGTGATCAAAGGAAAACTTTCATCAATACATACAATGTTAATGTAATGAATGTTGGAGCATTTATAGACGTTCTATCTCAACCAACAAGCGCAGCCGCAACTGATTTATTTAAGATGTTTTAATGTTTAGGTGTTAAGTAGGATAAGCTAGTTTTAATTTATTTAAAATTGGCATAAAATGGGACTGACATGCCCTGCAGGGTAAAAGTCCATTATAATTTAGAATAAAAAAAAAAAAAGAACTATGGCTTAAGTTATTGGGAAATAATTACTTGTTTATATTGTATTGTATTAATTATTACGTGTTGGCGGTAGGCTGGCCACCTATCATATTGTGGGACTTAGTGTCTTCAGCTAATCGTGGGTGCCCTAGTTTGCCTCTGCCTACCTCTTCGGGGGTATGGGCGTATTGATACTTTTTAATTACTTGTTTTTTTACAGATCGGACAAATGGCATTCGAAAATATCAAAGAACTAAACCGAATACAGTCTGTGGTGTTCCAAACAGCTTACAATACTAATGAGAATTTACTAATATGTGCACCGACTGGGGCTGGAAAGACTAATATAGCTCTACTGACTGTAGTACACCAGATAAAGCAGCATATAGAGAATAATGTTATAATGAAAAATAAATTTAAGGTAAGTTATAAAGTTGTTACTTGTAACATTTTGATTTGGTTAATGAAATGCTATTCGTAATGTAAGGTTTTTATGACCTTAATCTCTCTTCACTACGTAGTATAAAACAAAGTCGCTTTCTCTCTCCCTATGTCTCTTTGTATGCTTAAATCTTTAAAATTACGCAACGGATTTTGATGCGGTTTTTTAATATATAAAGTTATTTAAGAGGAAGGTTTATATGTATATTTAATACCGGTGCAAATATGGGGCGGACCTCTGGTAATATATGAAATCCAATCCAGACGCCAACTGTGTATCTTTATTTACGTGTTATTCTTTGCAGATCATTTACATAGCGCCAATGAAAGCTCTAGCATCAGAAATGACTGCGAGCTTTGGCAGGCGGTTACAAGGTTTAGGTATTGCAGTTAAGGAGTTAACGGGTGATATGAAACTCACAAAAACTGAAGTCCAACAGACTCAAATGATTGTTACTACACCAGAAAAGTGGGATGTTGTTACGAGGAAAGGAGCTAGTAAGTACTTCTGTTTATATCGCTTTCTTCTTTCTTAACAGTCTATCCTTATATTTAGGACTAACTACTCTCTCTCTAACTACTCTCGGTTTGCCTTTTACATTTATAATGCTAGTAGTATTATTTGTAACGACGTATTTTGATGAATCTTTAAATTAAAAAAGTCGTCAATTTAATCACCTTAATCATTTAAACTTTTTTTGAAGTGAAACTTCTTTAGAATCGTTGTGATTTCAAAACGAGTGCAATGGAAATGCGACAGGTAAGAAACACAAATATATATAACATTCATCTCATTCTTTTGCAGGTAAGAGACACAAATATATATTCATCTCATTCTTTTGTCGATTTACTGAAGTTTCACTTTTATCGTGTGTGAATCGCACATGTAAGAAATTCACGCTGCCTAGAGACACCAAAGGTGGTAATGGTGCGTTGCCAACCTTGTTTTACCAACTTATTTATTTTAAGTATCTTCATGCCCATATCCCCGAAGAGGTAAGCAGAGGCACAACTAGGGCACCTACGACTAGCCGGACACTAAGTCCCACAATGTGAAAGGTGCAAGCCTATTGCCAACCGGGCACATATCCAATCCCGAGAAACATTTTTTTTGTTGCCCGACCCGGGATTCGAACCCGGGATCTCATGCAGTCAAGTCCAACACCTGAACCGCTAGACCACAGAGGCGTAACTGTCTAAAATGTAAAAAAAACACAGAAGCCATACATAGATGTTATAGGTGCACCGCTACGTAGCTGTCTATATTGCTGCCTACGGGTTACTCTACCCTTCGGACTAGAAAGTGGAATATTTCAGCATTATGCAAAGACATATTTTGATCCTTAGCCTATACTGAAAAAATGTTTACAGCCGACACAGAACTCGCATCTATAGTCAAACTCCTGATAATCGACGAAGTGCATTTGTTACACGGCGACAGAGGTCCCATAGTGGAAGCTATCGTCGCCCGCACACTTCGGCAAGTTGAGTCCACACAGAATATGATCAGGATTGTCGGTTTGTCTGCAACACTGCCAAATTACCTCGATGTGGCTAGGTTAGTATATAATAAATAAAACAATATTTCTGTGCATCCTCGTCTTCGTAGAATAAGTTATTCTTTCATGGGCCAATGAATACGTTTTTACAATAAACTTCTCGAGCATATTAAAGAATTGCCATTAAATAAATTTAAAATTGTATTACATTTAAGTTTTGTGGAAAGGGTTGTCATAAGATTTTAGAATATTTAGAAGACAAACGCTCGGGATTTCTTTATACAAATACACAAGTTTTATATAATAAATTTTTGTAAATTAGATTTATGTGAAAAAAGACAAGCCTGCTGAGTTTCGCCGAACCTTTAATCAGTGAGTGTCGTAGTTTTTTAAATTTATATAGACGCGTCATAAGAGAAATAATATTTTATTACTGTTATTATAATACACACACACACACACACGAACACACAGACACACACACGAACA
>NJDD01001848.1:149604-191199 GCA_002245505.1 Calephelis nemesis | reverse complement strand
GTACAACATAAAGCATTTTCATCTGTCTGCTTTTTTAAAAAAAAATATATAAAAAATACATTACAGATACAATTAATGAACGAAATATGCTATGACAAAGCTGTGGATATGGTGCAAAAGGGTCACCAAGTCATGGTCTTTGTACATGCGAGGAACGCAACTCATCAAACTGCCATGATTTTAAAGGAGTTGGCACAAAAGAAAGGACAACTTAAGCATTTTGAACCGGAGGACTCCGGAGGGTTTTTAAAAGCGAAAAAGTCTATTGGCAGCAGCCCTAACAAACAACTAGCTGAACTGTTCGCTAGTGGATTTGCTTGCCATCATGCTGGAATGTTAAGGAGTGATAGGTATGTATATTATGCTATTATCAAATTCGTCGTCTCTTGGTGGAAATTTTTTAAATGTTTGGTATTGAACTTTTCTTAAAACTTTTTAATTCTACCATTTTTAGGCTTAGCCAGGTTCGCTTTTCTTTTTTTAGACTACTCAAAATTAATATTATTCTAAGAAAATTATAAGTGAAAGCCTTTAAGGCGGGGTGAGTCCTAAAAACAGGCTTTTTTAAAACAATTTTTTGCCTAAAGCTTAAGACATAAGACAGTAAAAAAAATATATGTGAATCTTGATCATATTTTTTATAATAATACTTCTTCCATAACACGATTATGATTATTTTACTCGATAGAAAAAAATTACAAAGTAAGGTCTAAAATTGAGATTCAAGCTCATTATTTGTTAAACGATTTTAAAGATATAAAATTCAAATTAATTTGAATGGTGTATGATGTATTAATCTTTCATGTTATTGGATTAAAATTTTGATTTAATATCGTATATGAAAATAATTAAATAATTTCCAGTTAACTCGCAAGAATTTATAATAACCCTTTCCGCGTTATACTGCTTCTCACTCATTTCTACGCCGTTAGACAGTGACCGCTGAGGCGCCGTGCTAGCCGGACGTGTGTCGCTGCGTTATTCAACTGATATAAAACTAAAAAGTTTATTTTTATAGTTAATAATTTTTTTTCAAAAATAATATCACTAAAATTATTAAAACATTTTTGTAATTATAAATTATTATCAAAATGTTTTGATTCATTACGATTCTTCCGCAAAAAATTGACCCGTCAAGAACCTGTAGCACCACAGAGCAGCAAAATAAATGTCCAGTTGGAACGCTTATACGATGTTATTGAGTATTGACTACATTATGGTCAATAAGTTTCGTATATGTTTTTTTTAATGTTATAGGAAGGCAAACAAGCAGACGGATTTCCTGATGGTAAGAAATTCACGCCGCCTAGAGACACCAAAGTTGGTAATGGTGCGTTCCCAACCTGAGGTCAGGATGTTAGGCCTCAAGCAAAAGTAAGTTTACCGGCTACCTTACCCTCCGAACCGGAACACGTCATGAAGTTATGGCGGCAGGAATAGGTAAGGCGGTGGTACCAATCCGGGCGAGTCGCTGCGAAACTTTACCACCTAATCAGATGTCATGGTGTTAGTGATGATAAGCCTATGTTCGACTTTTACGAGCTGCCTGGCAAGAAAGGCAGATGGTCTATTCTCGGCCACATAGGGATACAATACAAGATAAAAAAAAATTACCTCTGTGGTCTAGCGGTCTAGTGTTGGATATGACTTTATAAGGGGCCGGATCAAGCAACAAAAAGAAAATGTGGTTTTCAAACCATATATACACATAAATAAAATAGGAGATGTTGCTGTATGTAATTATAATATCTGCTTTTTGTACAAACGAAATCTTCTTCTGCTTCTTTTTTTTTTTTTTGAATGACTAAATTGTTGCTAATCTCGCGATTTTATGCAACTTCACCGAGCTTTGTGGGCCGAGCAGAGTGCTCAGCCCGAGAGCTTCATAAATACGAATGTATATGCGGTACCTACGATAACATAACATGTTTTTACAATTTTATCTGTGTATCTGTCAGTCGGTATGTTTGCTCCCGCTAATCTTTGAAACTGCTGGGCCGAAGGTGATGTGATTTTCACTGGCAGTCAGCTGATATAATAAAACGTTGCCTATATATATACTAGCTGTTACCCGCGGCTTCGCCCGCGTAGTTATTTAGCTCTCCAACACTGCTCGTTAAAATTTTAAGATAAAATGTAGCCTATATCGCTATCCAAAGTTTTATCTATTTTTTTGTAAATATTAAAATCAATTCAGCAATTTTGCCATCAAAACTGAACATACACTTTTTCTTCTCTAATTTCACCTCAGATAAATAGTAGGAATACGTTATTGTGTATAGCAAATTAAACTGTATAGCAAGTTATGGAAACCTCTAACAGATTTTTTTTTCGAAATTTTAGAAATATAAATATCGTCTCTGAGGTCTAACCGTCCGTCTTCGGAATTACTTCTTGAGATCTTGGGTTCTATTTCCGGTCCGGGCAACAAAAAAAAAACAAATAAAAAATGTGAAGTTTCAATTTTCTACTAAATGTAACGTTGCCACTTGCCCGGGATTGGATGGGTGCCCGGCTACAGGATAGTCATCTACCACATTGTGGGACTTAATGTCTTCGGCTAGTCGTTAGTGCTCTGGTTATGCAGTTAGGCAGAACTAACACTTCGGGTATATCTTCAGAAACTCACATTTAGAAATTGTAGCAATAACATAAAACTTTTCAGCTTTTAAATATTAGTATGAACCGATTGTGTAATAAATTTGACCTTGCACAGAAAAATGTGGGAGAACATCTTGTCATAATGATATGTCTATCTACTCCAAACGACGTCATTTGTAAACAATTATTGCATTTGCGCATATTGCTTAAACATCTTCGAGATTCATCAGAATTGCACAATAAAAGAGACTTTAGCAGCTCAGCTGGTTCACCAAGCAAAAGCAATAATATCTTACCATTCACACAACCCTGCGTTTCATTTTTGAATTTTAAGGGATCACAATGCTGACATTTTTTAATCATTTTTCCAATTAATGTCAAAGGAGGATTTTTATACTGTAACGTGTGGTCATATTATATGAATTCTGCATTAACAAAAACATTCCTATTAAACCTTCCGAAAATGATTCTACTTTGAGCTTGACGCTGAGCGCTAGCTGATCTTCGCCACTTCGCCTGTGAAAATATTTCCAAATCCCTCAGACACTTAACGGTTAGCCTGTTCCGCAAGTCTGTTGAGTCTGAGTATAGAGTGACCATTGCCGAATGCTAGTAAGTGATCATAATCCACAAAACACTATTCTTGCCAACATTTTTTAGAGTTTCCCTCGACTTCCCCAGGATTTCATCATCAGATCCTCACCTGGCGACCTTGGGACCACCTCTGAAATATACCCTTTCAAACAAAAAAACGATTTTCGATACGAACATTCATTACCTCTTTTTACCCATTCGATAAAAAAAAGCATATATTCTTTCGTTTATCATAAAGTCTCTAAATACAAAGTTACAGCTTTAAAAATGACGAATTTCCATATTAACATTCATCCCCTCTTTTTACCCATTTTCCCTTATTTTTGCAATGAAAAGTAGTGCAATGTAAAGTGTTCCTTAGAGTCTATCCTATCTCTGTACCAAATTTCATCAAAATTGGTTCACTGGTTTAGGCGTGAAAGCGTAACAGACAGACAGACAAAGTTACTTTCGCAATTTTATTATTAGTAGGGATAGGCACGCACCGCGGCCAGCCGGTACCCCCGCAACCGCGATGTCCCTATATTTTAAACCTGTAATATCTCCGAAACTATTCGTTTAATTTACATGCTGTAAAGGGCGATATTGTTCTATATTAAATTTAAAATTTATTTAAGATACTTAAATAGATAAGGATTAATGCTGTATTGCTTAAAATCGCTTCGTAAATAAGCCATTATTTTTCGTAAAAAGTAAAGGATAAAATTGGTTATTGTAGGTTATCCCTAAGAGATAAACATATACCATCGCGAACTTTTTTGTAGACCTTTATAAGGTAAACAATACTTAGTACATTATTTTGATCTATCTCGTAGAGTTCAGCCAGCGTTTGCAATGGAAGCGCAAAAAAATGTGTTTATTTACGACTTCGCATTAGATATCTTGAAATTATCAGTGGTTCTCTAATATATGAAGCATGTTATTATACTTAAAAACCTTCCTCTTGAATCACTCTACCTATTTAAAAAAACCGCATCAAAATCCGTTGCGTAGTTTTAAAGATATAAGCATACATACATACAGACAGACGCGGAAAGCGACTTTGCTTTATACTATGTATATATATATACTAGCTACTTTCATTCTTTAAAAAATCTCTGATCTATACAAATAAATAAAATTTAAGCACTTTTAACCACATCCATACGAATGTATATACGGTATATATCCAGTTTTTTTTTCTGTCTGTCTTTTACTCCGGCTAATCGCTGAACAGAATGAACTGATGTTGACAGGATTTTCACTGGCAGGTAGCTGGTGTAATAAGGAGTAACTTTGACTGCTTTTATTTTAGAAAAAATCTAATTTATACAAATTAATAAAATTGGAGTATTTGTTTATAATTAGGCTAGTTCACGTACTAAGAACTAATAAGAATTAATTCAGTTGACAGTAATAGAACGAACTATTCCGTAACGTATGCTTAATCGTTCATTTAGTACATCTCGTTCGCGATGTTTCGAAGAATGAATTATTTGTAGCGCGCTGCTATTGGACACCGTGTTTAAGATGTGATCGGACGCGAATAACAAATTATGTTCTTTTGAGTTTTAATTTCATTGGAATAGAAAAAAAGTATCGTCACACCCATATCCCCGAAGTGGCAGGCAGAGGCACAACCAGGGCAACCATGACTAGCCGAAAATACTAAGTACCAAAAATGTGATAGGTGGCAAGCCTATCGCCAACCGGGCACATATCCTATCCCGAGCAACATTTTTTTATTAGAAAATTGGAAAAAAACCAATTTTCTTTTTGTTGCCCGACCCGGGATTCGAACCCAGGACCTCATGCAGTCAAGTCCAACAACTGAACCACTAGACCACAGAGGCAATTGGAATAGAGATCATAGTTAATTAGTTTGATGAATATTAGAAATATTTTGATAAATATGACTACATAGTATAAAACAAAGTCGCTTCCTCTGTCCCTACGTCCCTTTTTTTATTTAAAACTAGGTTACGAATTTTGATCCGATTTTTTAATGGATAAAGAGATTGAAGAGCAAGTTTTATATCTAATCTCGTGAGAAATGGGGGCTGGCCGCTAGTTGTAAATAAGTTGATAAATATTTGAAACACTTTTTACATAATGTAAATATTTTTTATAAAAAAATATAATACGACATAAATAAACAACAAAAATGGAAAAATACCAATCGTTGTAAACATTTTTATTTTTAAATAAGCCATTCTAAAAATGACCCTACAAATAGAGGTAACACTTTTCATAAAGCATAAAGGAAAATCAAAATATATTTCATTCCGTGACCCACGCGAGAATCGTAAGACGTAACTTTTTCTGATGTACTACTGAACTAATAGTACTAGAAGTACGAATTAACTGTACTAGTACGGAGCGATACTTATTGTGACCGAGCAATAACAAGTCTATAATGTTAAAATATCCGCTTTTTACTGCATTCACACAAATTTACTTAGTCGAGTCATAAGTTATGTCACATGTTTATTGTTAAATAACAATCACCTGTTTGTTTTTAGAATAATCATTTATTTAACGAAATGAACTGAATAAAACGTGCATTCTTATATTAACACAAAATAAGTAAGTATCTTAGTTAAGCCCCAATATGTGACTCCTAACCAAACTAAGACTGAGAATGGAAAATAGCCTCACTGGACACGCGGATTACACATATTAATTATTTTGTTTGTTGTAGCTCTCTTTCACAGTAAAAAGATTTTCGTCTGAAAAAAGAATTTGACAGTGTTTTTTACCTGCGCACTGCTTTAACAAAACGCGAGATCTCTTCATTCTCATATGCATTAGGCGCGCATCCAAGCGATGTTTTTCTGGGATAAGCTCGTTGTCCTAAGTCTTCAGTCAACAAAAAACAACGAATATTTAGGAAAGAAGGGCAAACAGTTTCTGCTTGTTAATGGGTATTCTTTGAATTTGGGCCTTTACAGCTTTTACAACTGCTAGTGTCCTAAAAAAGCTATGACGACCGCTTCTTTTTCTACTTTCCAAACTTGAGTCCTCATTATATCGTTTGATGGTACGATAAATGAATCTTCTAGTAGAATTCAAATTTTTCAGTAATTGCTGATTAAAAGTGACTAAGGATAAATATCAAGCCGCAGGCAAAAGCTGGTATTAACAAAATATATTAGAAATTCTATAATAAGAAACATATACAAGTATGAACAAAAGCAATAAATTTGTTAAGTATACTGGTTACTTAATTTTATTATATTGTGGTACGGGTCACGCGCTGTACATTGATCAAGCACACATTGACATCACATTTAGTGAACGTAATGAGCGCGCCAAAAGCGCCCCACTACACATTTTCCAGCTCCGCTGCTTCACCCCCTCAAATATCAAAAGACGTAGGGTATACTCGCCTTAAATGTTACCTTTTTAGAAATATAAAAAAGATAGTGAAGTCCTCTACCAAGCAATAGTCAAAACCAATTTAATCACAGAATTTAATTTTTTGCAATTTAAGATTTTAATGGGTTGTCACGTTACGTCTCTTATGTGAGTACATTTATGGACTACTCTACTCTCCAAACTAGAACATGACAGTGGCAAACACTGACTATTGCGACAGGAATACACGAATCAGTAGTATTAATCTAGGCAAGTTTTCAGTAGACTCAAGAATTCATGGCCAAATATATTTTTAATTTAAAAAAATATACGCATGTGCGGCGATTCCTACACGATGACCTTTTTCTAAAATGTCTTTAATTTTGCCTCGTTAACAATTAATGTTCTATCACGTAGTTTATTTTAAAGGAACATGGTGGAGAAATATTTTGCGGAAGGTTATATTAAAGTACTGGTTTGTACGTCGACACTCGCTTGGGGAGTCAACTTACCCGCGCACGCAGTTATAATTAGAGTAAGTTAATTGCTTATTCTTGAAAATAAATCAATTTTTTACTATTATTAGTATTTAAGAGTATGGTTCAAACAATCCCGAGGATCACTGCAACCTTGACAGATCTATTGTGATCACCTCTCTTATTCATTAAGCTTACATAAGTTCCGCAAGGCCGACAGTCTTTAGGAACTGTACAATGCACTTGGGATTTATCAGCTTGTTATCCTAAAGATTAATTATGTATCCACCCAGAAGTCTACTTCTTGCTTAGTTAAGTGCTAGGCACACACAGAGTAAAATGGTAGACTATGAAAATTGAAAAAGTATTGATATATGACTAAAATTAATAATAAACACTATGAAACCATATTTTATGATGAAAGATTGACAAAGCAGATATACAATGCGAAGGTGGATGGATGTAGTTACCCGGGGAGACCAAGGTTGACATTCCACGATCAGATCACTCGGATATTATCCGAAGGAGGTGTCAAGAGTCTCCGAAACCGGCGTGTTTGTATGAAAATGGTAATGAATGTGAAGGAAGCTAGACAGGTTTATCAGGATCGTGAGATCTGGCACTCGATACTCTCTGCCTACCGTAAGGGACTTGGCGTGAATATATGTATGTATGTGTAAAACCATATAATGCGCTTGGGCGCAAACAAACACCAAAAAACCCACTTTGAGGCTCAGTCATATGTGTGATCATAATTGCACGACAGACGACATGGACAAAACGGGAATATCTCTTTGTGACGATATCTCTAAAAGCATAAAATATTAAATGTCATAACTTTTGCACGACATTACCATTGCTGTCGTGACGCCTTATGTTTTTAAATTAATGACATATAGACTTATTTTAAATTAGCAAAGTGTGAAAATTATGAAAGTAAAAAAGATGATAAAACTTCGTTTTTGTGTTTTGCTTTGGTTTTTGTAATTTAAGAATGCTCAAAAGATCATATAAAATGAACTGAAAATAGGTTGTTTGCGTTTAGAACACAAAAAAAATAATCACCTTAACATATTTTATGGTGTGCAAATATTTTAATTTTCAATCACATTCATTATTTACTTCACAAATTTGATGATTAAATAAAAAACTACATTAATTTATTCAAATTTAAAGTATCTTCACGCCCATATCCCCGAAGAGGTAGGCAGAGGCACAACCAGGGCACCCACGACTAGCCGAAGACACTAAGTCCCACAATGTGATAGGTGGCAAGCCTAATTTTAAATTTAATTAATTTATTAATTATTAAATTAATTCAAATTTAATGTACAAATAAGTGCAAGGGTTAACTTAATGTTTGATAGTATTCTATACCAGTTAACCTCGGCTAATAAAAAAAAACAATTTATGTGTTATTATTACAGATACAAAGTATTATTATTATTAATGATTATTTCTGCTTCATATTATCATAACTTTCGCACTTTTCTAATTATTTACGTAATTTGCAAATAAGTACAAAGGTTTAACTTAACGCCTAATACCATTAAAAAACAGTTGCCTTAGGTAATACAGAAAAAAAAACAAATTGCGTATTATTGTTGTAAATGTAAATTATTGTTTCTGCTTTATATTAAAAAAAAAACGTGCTCTCTATCGAAAACATAAAATGACCAAACTTCTCTTTGGTTCTGGGCTTCTGCTTTTTTAGCTTCAGAATTCATGCGCTTAGGGCTGTCCCAACAATGTTTTGAGTCAAAGACGAAAAATACAATCCGAGTATATTTCCACAGGGCACAGAAATATATGATCAAAGTCACGGTACATTCGTAGACCTCAGTATACTAGACGTGCTGCAAATATTCGGACGCGCTGGAAGACCGCAATTCGATACCTCTGGTACTGGTATCATCATCACGACGCACGACAAACTTACCCACTACCTGAAGGCCATGACCAACCAGTTCCCCATCGAGAGCAACTTCATCAATCTACTCGCTGACAACTTGAATGCTGAGGTAAGTTTTTTACTAAATTTTAAATTATATAAATAAGTTTTGATAGATGATAGAAAGAAAGAAACGAGCATCGTGAGAGAGGAGCAAAGGCTTTCCGTCACTAGCACCGCGACATCCTATTATGTGGTAGAGTTTCGCAGCGACTGGTCCGGATTGGTACCACCGCCTTACCTGCTGCCATAACGTCAATGCTTGCCTTTGACGTGTTCTGGTTCGGGGGATAGTGTAGCCGGTAAACTTCCTTTTGCTCTAGGTCTTACATCCCGGCCTCAGGTTGGCAACGCACCATTACCACCTTTGGTGTCTCTGGGCGGCGGCGTGAGCTTCTTACCATCAGGAAATCCGTTTGCTTGTTTGCCTTCCATTATCAAAAAAAAAAACAGTTGTAATATCGTGATATAGGATTTGCTTGATTCGTTGCGCCTTGTTGCTACATGGATTTCTTATGACTGTCAGATGATAATGTATATTTATATTTCAGGTTGCTCTCGGGACGGTCACCAACATCGATGAAGCGGTGGAATGGCTAAGCTACACCTACCTCTTCGTTCGTATGAGAATCAACCCGCAAGTGAGAATATTTATCCAGTAGCTGTCCTAATTATGTTTAGTGTCTTTAAGAGGGCCCTTCCCGGCATCAACGCGCTCGCGTTGAAAGCTTGTTGTTTCATCCAGCGCAATATAAGAAAAAGAAGCTCAGCGAAAAAAGAGAGATAGCGCCTGAGAGGTCGGTTTGCATTCGGTAAATTTCAAAAAAGTGAGAACATGATAACGTTGAACGAAAAATAGTGTAAACAAATTTAATAAAACATGTTCCAGGAAATACGTGTTTTTTAGAAATTCTTAAAAGTTCGTGAAAAAAATATTCGTTATTTAGAATCTCTATTGCATTTGCAAGGTTTCTATCACAATATTTATTTTAGTTTAACTAATTATGAGTTCATTATAAACGGCCAAAGTGCAGGCAAAATTGGTAAAAAAAGGCAGAGTTTCGGAGGTTTACAGTAAATTGGTTTCTCCAAATTCAAATTTTTTGTTACCATATAAACATAGGTAGAGTGCAAAAGATACCAATTAGTTCAAAAATTTCAAAGAATGATCTATTACAAAGCCATAATTACGTACGAGCGTTTGTATGAAAAAGAAGCCGGGTTGGCCGCCCTTAAGCGACTGGTTTCCGTACCACGAAGTTTGTTTGCACTCTTTTCATTAAAAAAGACATTATTTTATCAAACCATAATTATTATACATGTGATCTACTATGTCGCCTCTTTGGTCTAGTGGTCAGATGTAGGCGTTGATGATTGGTTGATGAGGTCTTGGGTTCGACTCCCTGGTTGGGAAGCTTAATTAAGCTTAGCGATCATATTGAAAACCGAGTTTGTTAAAACTAAGTTCGGTGTAAACAATTTTAATTGTCAGTTATGTTCTCATTCATAAGAATCTTTTGAAATTGGCAAAGTTCATCCCCTTAGAACACAGACTACATACCGCAATTGGGGTATGTGGTCTGTGCCTTAGAATTTACTTACCACGTTATTTTTATGTCCATTCTTACCACGTAAAATAGTTAAGTAATAAAATATTTGCTAGAACCAAAATTTTTTGACGATAAAATTAACATTATTGACACTCTTTACCATGTTTTTATTAGGTCTACGGCCTTACATACAGTGATGTACAAGAAGATCCCATGTTAGAGAACAAACGCAGAGAACTGATCACCAGCGCGGCCATGCAGTTGGATCGTACTCATATGTTGAGGTACAACGAGCGGACTGGCGATCTTAATGTTACGGGTAAAACTTTTTTTTTAGTAGTTTTAAACATGGGCGTGAGCATCTGCCAATAGTCACCTTTAATTTCCATGTAGTGATTGTCCGACGTCCCAAAATAGGGATTAAATTATTCAAAATATGTCATAAGTCGTCATATCAGTCATGTCAAGGTTTTAGGCATAGTGGTAAAGGGAGTCGTCAAGTGGGATTTACGTCAACGATAAATATACAATACAAAAAATTATTTATGACTTTTTCACTGTTGCACTTTAACTAAATAAAACTTTACAAAATGCCAACAATGTTGACTAATTTTACTCGATGTGCACACGAAATTCAATAATAATGAAACAATTATTGCGTTCATCTTTTGTTTTGATCTTGCCAAAACTAATAAACACATATTTTAAACAAAAATAATTTTGGATTATCGCCTCCCAATCCACCGTATTACAAATAAAAGCATCACATATACAATAGAAATCTTGGAAAATAAACAATTTGTTTAATTTATAAATTTGTGTCTTCGACCAGCTGTGGGTGCCTTGGTTGTACCTCTGCCTACCTCTTTCGGGATTCGGTCGTGGAGAAACTTACTGTATATCTTTTTAAACTGATACTTGTACATTTCCCCAATACTTTATGTTTATACAATTTAATTCCTCTAAGTGTCAACTGTCAATATATGCAGAAGTATAAAGTAGTCGTCTTCGTCGTCAATGCATTTTTCTTTCATCAGTTTCTAAAAAGGTTTTAAAATTTTCTAAAGATGTTTAACTTCAAATAGATTTCTTATTTATTAATAAAATATTATTTTTCACAGACTTGGGACGCACAGCCAGTCATTACTATATAACCTGCGAGACAATGGAGGTATTCAATTCCATGGTCCGAAAGTCTATGACTCAGGGATACGTCCTTGAAATGTTAACCAGGTGCTCCGACTTCCAGCAACTGAAGGTAGGTTTGTTTGGAATATTACCATAATACTCAATTAGAATTACAGTTTTACTATTTATAATGCCAAAACTGAAAAAGATGTTAAATATAGAAAATAGGTGTCAAAAAGGGTGTCTAATTTTGTAAAATTAAGAAATAAATTAAATTAAACTGCAAGTTTATTTTTACATTATCATGAACATAACACAAAAAATAAATAGCCTCTACAAAGGCTACATATAATGTAACTAAGAACCGTCTTGATTCCGTCAGCTTTCAAACAAAAATCCACATCGCAATCGGTCCATTTGTTCAAAAGTTATTACGTCACAGACGCAAACACACGTGCGTTTATGTGACTTGTGTTTGGGTCGGTTTGAGTCATTGACCTCTAAGTATATGGGACATGAAATAGTTACCAAAAAAGCCTGCCGCTGGCTACTAAATATGGCTGCCATTTGACATTACTAAGGCTGTCCAAAAAACGTAAAGTATCGATATCGATACACAATCCATAATCTTATAATCAAAAATTTTCAAGAAATCCCCGACAAACCAATTTTTACGATAGTTACGTTTCCAACGATAAATACACACTATCGCACACATTTTGATGTGCTTTAGGCAAACTCCAAATATAATAAAACACAATACAGTCAACTTTTGAAAAGTATGATAAATCAGCAACCTCTCAGTTCTTTCATTAGGTCCTTGTAGGTATTCACTATAATATTTATTGCGTCTATAGATCACAGTTCTATTTTATCATCGCCATGTGCTTGTCCGCACACTTATTACGTAAAATACCAATTTTTGATTTCGACAAAATTTGGTATAAGTAATAATTGTTTTAGACACTTTAAAGAAACATATTTAAATAATATTATCACTCTGGGAAAGCCGCGTGCAACAGTACAAAACAAAGTTTGCGTCAGAAAAGGTAGTATTTCGATATCGATACATGATCTATTAATAGAGATATGAATTATTATTTACTAATGTGTAGCTACTCAGTTGGCTTATAAATAGGGAAATGCAATGAAAAGAAAGAAATAACATTTTTTCACTTTTCACCAGCATATTTTTTTTATATTGTGATGTGCAAATATTATGTTTACTTTTACATAAGTTATTTTTATTACAATAAAGTATTATAATAAAGTCTTTATTTTTATTACAATATTAATTATTATCATTATAAAAAAAATATCAGATTATATTCAAACCACTTTCCTGACTTAAAAGTGAGCACTTGAAATAATTCTTGTAACGATAGACCATGATTGATATTTTCAGTGGCAATGGTATACATTTTTATCTTGTCCAAATATTCTTTTCTGGGAACGTAAAATAAAATATCGACAATTGTAATAGTATACTCACTATAAAAATTGAACACTGAATATGGATTCTTGGCAAGCCTGACAACTGTCATGACGTCAATTTAAATCGACGCCAAAATGAGCATAGACAAAAATGTCGTTATCTCTTTTGGCGTACATAATATCAACATTTGTTAAAAAGAGACAAAGAGATGTTGTTAAGTTATATGTCGATTCCAACGGTATTTATACAACTAAATTTGTTATATAACATTGTTGCACTTCTTTATATATTCCTATTTCTATGGTTTGAGTGCATTCGTGCGTTCGCGTGTGCGTGCGTGAGTGGATCCTAAGCGAATGGACCGACGATGTTTTTGTTTGAAAGCTGCAGATCAATTGAGAAAGTTCTAAGCTTACTAAGATTACTTAGTTATTGTCGGGAGCTATTGATTTTATTGGATTTTTATATTTTTTTCAACATTGTTGTACACAATAATTTTCACACATTTTCGCTTCTGTGGGCTAGTAGTTCAACGTTGGCGTCGACTACTTGTTTTTTTTTTAACAATAACATTGCCCAAAATTGGATAAGTGCTCAGTTGGCGATGGGTTTGATAAGCAGCAAACACTTCACCAACATTGTGAGACCGTTTACACATACCTACAACATAAATCGTGAAAAATCAATAATTCGTTTGATCTATAAATTTATGTGTCTTCGCCTAATCACTCAAGATTAGCCTTGTTGTACATGCCTTTTTCTTCAGGGATACCGGCGCTAAGACACTTTTTTGTTGTATAGCAGAAATATTTTGAGTACAAAAGGCGAAACAACTGTTTTTTGCATTCTCTCTCAGTCAATCTTCGGGTTGGTATACTTTAGCAGCAGTATTACTGTAAATAAGACATATCATTTTTAGATTCGTAAAGAAGAAATAACAGAACTATGGAGTTTGAAGGAACATTGCTGCGAATTAAGAATAGAGGACGCTCCAGAAGATATCCACTGGAAAATTAATATATTGCTTCAGACTTACCTGTCACGTGGTCGGGTGAACTCCTCTTCTTTGCAGTCGGATCTCAATTATATAAGCCAAGTAAGTACGAGCAAAATGCTTAAATTTTAGCAATTTTCCTAGCTTGGTATAAATATCTACAAGATTTTATGAAATCATCATGTAGACAGAACTTAAACGTGTGACTTAATGATTTCGCTGATTCGTTCTGCCGTCTAGAAAAATATTTTTCACTTATTTTTTTTATGTAAGAAGACTGTGAACATGCACGTGGCTTTCCAGATGGTAAGAGATTACTGTAACGTTAATAGTATTTGAAAGAGACGTAGCCCGTACTGGAACAAGTGACGAAATGGTACAGCTCAGCTTTTGGCAGGGATAGAAGGTACACCGCGGATGTAGAAAGTGTTTGCACAGATTCTTCCTTGTGTCAGTATGCTAGAGTTGCTTTGCATAATTATGTGCTTATCCCTAATGTACTTTATAAAATATAATTAATAATAAAAAATGTATAAAAGCAAAATTATGTCAAAAAGGCTATTATATGGTCTCAAGAGTATTTGGAAGATGAACCTGCCTGGGGATAGAGGTTTCAATCTCCCACCGCAATTTGTAATGTGATTTGTTGTACCTTTTATTAAAGTTAAAGTGAGATTGTAATTTATATTTTTAATCTAGTTTATATTGTAATTATTATTATTATTGAAAAAAGAATTAAAGATTTTTCTGATTCTGAGATAGTTGGGTATAACAGGAAAAGGCACGATATCAAGTAGATAGAATGGTCGGAATGAAAGCACTACGGAAAACCTGTGTTGTTACACACGAAGATCCTACTTCTACTCAGAGAGAAAGAAGGATTGAAAGAGTTGGTGTAAAATTCAGTGAGGGCATAATATTGACGTTTTTGCAGAAATGTGGGAAGAATCCATACTTTATTCGAACAGTCAAACTCATCCTCCCTAGAATCCAAATTTGACTCAGGGGTTTTAAAAAGGAAGGTTAATCAATTCTTTAAAGTCATCGTGTGTAGCATCGCATTTAATACTAACTATTGTTGTTGTAGACGTCTATGAACAGTTTTGACTACTTTCCATCAGGTAGCCCACTTCGACGTATGCCTATTTGTACTATAAAAAAAAGAATGGCTAATCCCCGAGAGACCTGGGTTGATTCCACCACCAAATCGCTCGATTGGATCATGAAACTGCCGTTTTTTTATGTCATTGAAAGGCAAAGAAGCAGACGGATTTCCTGATGCTAAGAAATTCACGCCGCCTAGAGACACCAAAGGTGGTAATGGTGCGTTGCCAACCTAGGGCCAGGATGTCAGGCCTCGATCAAAAGTAATTTTACCGTCTATCTTACCCTCCGTACCGAAACACATCAATGGCAAGCACTGACGTTATGGCGGCAGGAATAGGTAAGGCGGTGGTACCAATCCGGGTGAGTCGCTGCGAAACTCTACCACCTAGTCAGATGTCACGTTGCTAGTGACGGAAATCCTATGCCTTTGCGGAAAGTAATGACTGTGGAGGAATTTAGGTAGTTCTGGAAATTTGGAACTCAATAGTCCCTGTTTTACAAATATAGACAATTTATAGTAATATGTAAACTAATTTCAGAATTCCGTCCGAATTGTCAGAGCATTATTCGAAATAACGTTGCGCAAAAACAACGCCTACATGGCGGGTTTATATCTTAAAATGGCAAAAATGATGGAACTCCAACTGTGGGACTTCTACAGTGACATGCGACAGTTCAACTGTTTCCCCAACGAAATACTCAAACACATTGAATATCCAATGTTGAAGCCTGATCAAATTCGGGACATGGACTGGAAAGAACTTGGTAATTATTTTTAAGTTAAATTATTATTCGTTCGTCAAGTGTTGGACTTGACTGTATGAGGTCCCGGGTTCGAAAAATTAAAATTAAATTAAAAAATTCGGGCACCAAAAAAATTTGCGTTTTCTAATTTTCTAAAAAAAAATGTTGCTTGGGATTGGATATGTGCCCGGTTGGCGATAGGCTTGCCACCTATCACATTGTGGGACTTAGTGTCTTCGGCTAGTCGTGTTTGCCCTGGTTGTGCCTCTGCCTACCTCTTCGGGGATATGGGCGTGAAGATACTTTTTTATAATTCGTTTTAAGTTTTTTTGTAAATTGCGACATTCCGTTCTATCCAACATTGCAAAATCATTTTCCAACAAATTTTGACCTTAATGACTCTGATATTAGGTTTTTACATGAATACATTTGACAGTTTTAAGTCGTTTATGGGCGTATCCTTTTTTTTTATCAAATACTAGCGACTAGTCCCGGTTTTGCACGGTTATGAAATATAAATATAAACCTTTCTCTTCAATCACTTAATAAAATACAAAAACGTAATTTTAAAGATTTAAGCATACAAAGGGACATAGGGACGGACAGAGGAAGCGACTTTGTTTTATACTATGTAGTGAAGTTGATTTGAAACATTTAATTTTATCCAATTAATTAGATCTCGACGATAGTTTGAAAACGAATACGAAAATATTCGTTGTTTTTTTTTATGTTGGCTAGTAATTGATGACTTTTTTCGCATTTTGTGGCAAGCATGCAAACAATGGTGGTAATTCTGCTGTTCACAAACTAAATTTATTTTAGATGCATGCTATCTTTCTCAAATGAAACGAAAACAAAAGAGATGGGGTGTTTTAGACACGTTAGATTAGTCCGAACATGTCAAATCGCGATGTTTTTAATCAACGTTTTCCGAGTAATAATTTATACGTCTGTAGAAAACACGTGTACGGTCTAATTTGACAGCGCTAAAAGTGTTTTGTCTTTTTCTGTTTCTTTCGTTGAAAGAAGACAGCGATAACTTAAAATTAGTTTAGAGAGTGCGCAACAAAATTACTACCAATAACTGCATTAAACACTTTCTTAATGTGACATCAATTTAGTGAGCCAACTGAAAAGAAAAATTATGTACTATATTGTTAAGCTGCACTTAAACTTTTAAGATAATAAAAAATGTTTTTACATTTTCATTAAAATTATTTATTCATTTTTAGGTGATTTGATTCGTAATCCAAAGACAGCAAGAGTTATGAAAAAGTGCGCGGATGAGTTCCCTCTATTAGAAATGGAAGCCAGCTTACATCCAATAACAAGGACTGTACTACGGATACGGCTAACTATTACACCTAACTTCAGGTACAAATTTCTATATGTTTTGACTAACTTTGAGTGTATTTTATATTTAATTTTATTGCAATAACAAAAAAACCGTGTAAGTGTACTGATACTAATTGTATGGATTTTTCAATTTATCACAACTGTATTAAAGAAAAAAAAAACTTTTACCTCAGACAGGGTCTTAAGCTGATGAGGATTTAAATCTCGTGATGAAAATTCTATTGCCTTATCGATTACAGCTATAGTTAGGTCGAATAGCCACATATTTTGTGGAATACTATTAAAACGAGTCCATCATTACATACGAAGTTCACACTTTATAATGGCCATAGCTTTCGATTTCCTTAAGATATTTTATTTTCAACACATTTTCATTTGATATTTTTTAGAACAAACATCAAAGCAAACTTTTTTAAAAAAATGTGAATATCCTTAACACGGGAAAAGTGCTGAAATCAAAATAATTTGCAAGTTAATATCATCATATCATTTTTGTTAATACAGATGGAACGATAAGTATCACGGTAAAGCTCCCGAGGCCTTTTGGATATGGGTCGAAGATCCTGACACGGATATTATGTATTATCATGAGTACTTCCTTATTACTAAGAAACAAGTAAGTCACATTTTTATACTTACATCGTTAACACTTGTTGCAATTCTATTAATTATGATTCCATAGCTGTTTTTCACGACTTCGCATGCCTATTAAAGTTATTGCATGATTTTATAAAGATAACATAACAAAAAGTGGAAGAAGTCCTCCAAGATTTTAATCTATTTCTAAAAAAGGTATCCCCGAATAGGGAGACAGAGGCACAACCAGGGCACCCACGACTAACCAAAGCCACTAATCCCACAATGTGATAGGTGGCAAGCCTATCGCCAACTGGGCCCGTATCCAATCCCGAGCAACATTGAATCGAACCCGGGACCTCAAGAAGTTAAGTCCGACGTCGGAACGCTAGACCACAAAGGCGACATAAATAAGTTTTTAATTTTAGTTTATAAATTTTAGGTTATCACCAGAGAACCACAGGAGTTAATAATAACAATACCTATAGTGGAGCCGCTGCCACCGCAGTATTATATTAGAGCTACATCAGAAAGGTATTTATTATACATAGGGACTATGGTAATAATTCTGCAGTACACTTTTTTTTATGTCTTTTGCCCAAATTTCTTTTAATGGGATTTCGCCAATGTCTGCGTTGTGACTAAGACACGGTACAATTGCAGGTGATCGGTATATGCCTAAAGACAATTTTATTGAGGTATTGCCACCACCTGAAACAAACACATAACAAATAATGGACGAAAACACATATATTTTATTTAAATTGTTAGAATAAACAACACAATAAACATTTCACAACTACACATTTAACTAACTACATTATATTACAATTTTATTTGGAAGTGATCTATGTAATGGCTTATTAATTTGATGATGCAGGTATTTGTATAACACAACAGGGATTGAAAATTTATTGGACGGGGAATAGAGGGAGGTAACAAATCATACAAAGAAATGGAATATTTAGAACAGCTAAAGAAAATGTGATCAGGAGAACCCTCGTCCAATCCACATTCACAGATGGAATGATCACTCACACGGATTTTATTTAAAAACACAGGAGTACATACATGACCTAATCGTAATCTGCAAATAATGGAGGTAGCTTTTTTACTGGCATTGTGAAACTTGAAGAACCAAGGTTTTGGGCGGATTGTCTGTTGTATAAAGCCATAATATCGACCAGTATGAAGTCTGGAAGTTTGCCATAAAGAGTCCCAAGTTTCTGCCAGAAGAGTATTAGCATGACATACTAAATCGGGTGTGTAACATTTAAAGTGTAGAGGGGATACAGATGCTATGGATACTTTCGCCCATTTATCGGCTTCCTCATTGCCTGTTATGCCACTGTGACCAGGCACCCAACATAAAGCAATGTCCAAGTTGCGAATTTTACAATTCCATAAAAGTTGTTTAATATTTAAGATAATGTGGTGTTTCTGTTTGGATCGAAATAAATTGCCTGCGATTGCCTGGAGGCAACTTTTAGAGTCTGAAAATATAGCTGCTTTTTTAATGTTATGTGACTCTGCATAATATGAAATGGCTTCATAAATCGCTCTGCCTTCACCTGTGAAAACAGATGTAGTAGGGGGGCATTTGAATGTCAAAACAACTTTAAATTTAGGTATCCAAACAGCAGAACCCACATAACCATCTTTAGACTGTTGGGATGAATCTGAAAACATTAATAGCCAGTCTGAAAAATGTTGAAGCACATACTCATTAAATAATATATTGGCATTAGGGTCTCCTTTAAGGATACCCAGATCAAAGTTGATTAAGAGGGAGTATACAAGTGCTTCAAAGTCACATCTAAAGAATGGGTTAATGGGAGTTTGGGAAATAGGGTATGTTAAAGATTTTAGTTTGCTGTAACTCTGGGCTAATCGAGGAGGATCTTTATTAGCCCAATATCGGGAGTTTAGGATTTTTTGACAAAGCAGATCGAGCCTAGGTGATAGGTGATGATAAATGATTTGATTCTTGTGACATTTTAAAAACAAATCTATCTGATATATATTGCCTACGCAATGATAAAGGGGGATCGGAACATTCGACTTGCAAAGCATTTTTGGGCGAAGATTTCATGGCTCCTATAATTATACGTAGACATTTCGCTTGCAGCAAATCTAAATTATTGAGTGGTGCTTTGTTACAAGGTTCAAAAATGAATGCTCCATAGTCAAAATGACTACGTATAATTTTCTGCAGTACACTTATTAATTTAATTGCTGTCTTCTTTCAACGCAAGTAAAAGACAGATACAAAACATGTTTAGTGCTGTTGGATTAAATTTTATGTCACATTTCTACAGACGTTTGATCTTTGTTTCGAAATACGATAATTATAAACGTCATTCCTGGTACAGGAAATTTTGTCATGTCCAAACACAGAATTGGCGAAAAAACTTTGTCAGCTAGCTAACCTATGTCATTTAGGTATAGTATCATTATTGTAACGTATTTAATTTTTATATCTTTACGTTCTTCTTCTTCTTTATAAATATGGCTTTCGATAGTTTTTCACGACTACTTTGCCAATGTCAAGTAAGTTAATTAGTTAATTCAGTTAGTCATAAGTCACTATGTACAAAATCATGTCAGGTCAGGGTCTTGAGTAAAGCGGTGGCTTCGTTACTCAAGCTCATCTGGGAGATTTGACGGCAGCGAGGAAATAGACGATATACTAATTTCTTCATGATTAAGTATTTCATTTGTGCACTTTCACTGAACAAAATTGATCTGATTCCCACCTAAATTAACCAATTTCACTCAATACGAACACGAAATTCAATAATAATGAAAAAATTTACAACCACCTTCATTCACGATGGCGTCAAAACTCTACAATTTTTATCTTTACGTTCTTTTTTATTATAATATAAGAAACAAAAGTGTGATCGGGTACGATGGGGTTGACATGTCTCTGAACAAAACCCCTTTAAAACATTAGATAAAAAAACGTCATTCGTTATTATAACCTGTCTAATTTGACATGTCTAAAAAATTCTTTTTTTTTTGTTTTTATTTTAGTGGAAAAAGATAGTATACACCATTTTAGGTTTCTTTTATTCTAAAATATTCTATTGTATAGTGTCGTTTAGTTATAAGTTTTGTTAGTGCGTAGCAGAATTGGCACTAGCCCGTTTGCGTAAAGAAAATTTGGCTTAGTTAATACAAAAACAACATGAATATAATATGTTATTATATTTTGTTTTAGATGGTTGGGGTCTGAAAGTGTTTTGCCCTTGACATTCCAGCACTTAATACTACCAGAGACACATCCTCCACATACAGGTAAATAATAAAATATTCCTGAACGAATTGTCTAACCGCAAAGTAAGCAATTATATGCTTGTCTTAACCAGTGAAACACGTAGCTTATCCGAATTAATGAAAAGAAGAAAGGTACGTGCATTAATTATTTTGTATGCTAATTGATTTGTCTGTAGCTTCTAAATCCCTTCTCAAAATTTATTTTATTATATATTAAAGAGCGTACTTCAGAGGTGGTCCCATTGCTTCAAAATTTGCATCCAATGATGAAAATGTAACAGTAAAATGCAGGAAAAATGTTACTTTTTTTGTGTTGTTAGATGAAGTATCAACTTCAGAAATCTAAATCGTTTTTTTTTTGCTATTTGAAAATGAAACCTCCGGCGGAAAACAAGGTTTGTATCTGTCTGTCTGTCCGTCTGAATGTCTGTCTGTCAGTCTGTCCGTCTGTCCATTCGTCCGTTCGTCCGTCCGGCCATCTATCTGTCTGTGTCTCATCGTAATAAAAATCTTAGAAAATTAATTCCAAATCCAAACTTAATATTATAAATGGGAAAGTTTGTTTTTCTGTTTTTCTTTCACAGCTAAATCGCTGAACTGATTTTGATAAAATTTGATACTCATGTACTTAGCTAAAGATCGGAGTTCAAACATAAACATTTTTTTTATCAAATATTAACCCCTAAATGTACCGTAAAATTTCTGTCATACGTAGACAGAGAAGTTTCACTTCAATAAATTAAATTCCTTAGTGAGTTTTTTATTTATTTATATTCCAGATCTACTAGAACTCCAACCACTTCCAGTTCAAGCGCTAAACAATCCAGCTTATGAAATGCTATACAACTTTAGCCATTTCAATCCCATACAAACACAAATATTCCACTGTCTGTACCACACGGATAATAATGTGCTTTTGGGCGCGCCAACCGGTTCAGGGAAAACTATTGTCGCCGAGGTGGCCATGTTTAGAGTATTCAACGAATATCCAGGCTGTAAGGTAAGATATTGAAAAGAACCTAAAAGACAAGTTTATTTAACTTAATTATGTAATCAATAGTTGCATCAGTTATGTTTTTTACACACACACGTACGCACGCACGCGCGCACACAACAAGCTCCTTTCGTCTTATTAATAAACACAGATTACAGTACTCCAAGGTTTAAGTTGACATTGGTGGTACCTTTGTTGTGCATTTACTAATTTCAAATTATCGCTAACTTTCTTTCAATGATAGTAACAGACCGCTTAGCCTTCGTTTAAAGTTACATCTTTAATTAATTCCCGCACAATCACGTTGAGGTTGACACTAATTGATAAACCTTATCACAAATTAAAATTTGTTCTAATAACCTCGATTCGGGTAACTTTGAACATTTTGGCAATGTTTTGATGTTACAATCTAATATGTTATTAATAACAAGTATATTTTATTGACTGAATAGTGATCTTTTGAGTTTGTTTATTTGGCAAACTTAATAAATTTAAAGTAAAAACAACCAAACTGCCTTTCATTTCCCCCTAAAATCATATTCAATGTTATCACGTGTTTGGGTAACTTTGAATATGAATTTTGCCTGGATATAAAAACCTTAATCATTCAAATATTTTAAGTATTGGTAACATTGTATGACATTTGTTTAGATATAAAAACCCTAAAGAGTAAAATGACATTTCTTTGACATACATTGTCTTAATAGATAGCTCAGTCTTGGCATTTGAATCGATGTAGCCAATTTGATGGAAAAAAAATAAGTACTTTTTTATAGTTATTTATTAAACCACAATAAACTAGGAAAGTAGTGTTTAACATAATAAATTGTACATTTATTAGGCTATCGAATGAGATCAAAATCTTAAATTTTAATGAAAAAATCTCTAAGCAATTTTTCTTTTTGAAAAAGTCATTTACCCCATTCTGTTAACAAAATGTCATCGTCAATATATATATGACTGCCTTTTCTTGATATTTGTTGATTTTTTAGGATACTAATAATTATGTTAGACTCATCAATTCGATATATTTCATTTTTGGAAGGGCAAGACGGGTGGTCTATATATTTCAGGCAGTTTTTAAGCCTGAAAATAGCCCGATTTTTTAATCTGAACTGAGCTACACTATGATCATATTCAATGTTACCCAATGTAATATTTTTATGACCCGTGTAACTTTGGACCATTCAAAGTTAACCAAATTACTTCGATTTTAATCATCTTCGACACTTTATCAATTTTACACAATTTTTACCATTAAACACAGATGATCAATTTGAAAATAATAATAATTAGGCTACATGTTACATATATACATCAAAACATACCTCTTTATAATAAGTTTTATCTACTTAATTGCAATTCCTAATCGCAGCAACAAACACTTGCTAAAACCTCTCTAGAGAAAAAGGCGATATTTTACAAATTTTGACATTCACAGTTTACTTTTTTCTTTTATGATTGCTACTTATAATTTTGGCGTAAAACCAACCGATTTTATAAAGTTACTAGCTGACCCAGCAAACTTCGTATCGCTTGACATTAATGCTTCGATAATAGCGCAGAAACATTCCAAAATCAACAACTACTTATTATTAAAACATGAAGAAAACATTTTCCAGGAGACCAAATTGTGAATTTAAACCATTCTCGAATCCCCTTGAATACACACAAAAAATTTCATCAAAATCGGTCCAGTCGTCTAGGAGGAGTTCAGTGACAAACAAACGAACACAATAATTATATTTAAAAAGATGTAAGTCTGAAAATTTATGGAACTTGAACTACATTCATGTTTTCAGGTCGTATATATTGCCCCATTAAAAGCACTTGTGAAGGAACGTATCAAAGATTGGAAAGTGAGACTTGAACAAAGACTTGGCATGAATGTCGTCGAACTGACAGGTAACTTGATTTTTTTATATTTTATATCGCAAATAGGAATGTAATATCAAATATTTATGTACATTAATATTATACTTTTTACGTAAATGACGTTTTTGGTACACGTGCTTGTAATTTGGGCCTTAACGGCTTTGCTATTAGGTTCATAATATATTATATTATGTACGTAATTCTACATATTACAGACGCATGCGATTTATTGAGCTTGCGCTCTTGCAATATTTTTTTTGTAAGACGAAGAAGTAGTTTTACTTCTATTACTATTTCTCCTAGATATTAATATTTCAAGAACTTAACCGACCTCCGTGGTTTTACAAAAAAAAAACTAGCCGTTTACCCGCCATTTTGTCTTCTACTGTTCTAAGGTGACGTATCACCTGACATCCGTGCCATAAAGAGTTCCCAAGTGATAGTGACTACTCCGGAGAAGTGGGACGGCATCAGTCGGTCGTGGCAGACCCGTAACTACGTACAGGATGTCGCCCTCATCGTCATAGACGAGATACACTTGCTGGGGGAGGATAGAGGTCCGGTTCTAGAAGTTATTGTGTCCAGGTGAGTGTACACTTCTTCTTCTTCTTCTTTTATAAATATGGCTTTCGATCATTTTTCACGACTACTTTGCCAAAGTCAAGTTAGTTAATTCTTATACAACATACAGTCATTAGTCACTACGTACAAAGTTATGTCAGGTCAAAGGTCAAAACTCCAAGTGTACACTAAGTAGGTGTTATAATCTGTGAAATAAGTCAAATGTCAGTGTCATATTCTTGTCATATTTTAAGCGCTTTTTTGATCGGTGTTTTAGTATTGAACCAATAGTAAATTAGTTTTGTGCCTCTAAAATATTGCCTAAATAATAAACAAGTGCACTTCCTTTTGTAATTTTTGTCCAAAGAGAATAGGTACCCATATTATATAAATTTATTAATACCTTTTTTAATTTGTAATTATGTGAATTTTTGACGACAGAAAAAGAAAATTAAATTAAGGAAATGATCATCTTATTTTTTTAATTATTGTGATTATTTATTTTTTTGTTTTGCAGTTGGATTTTTTTTACTTTAATTGTATTTTTTTTTATTGAGAAAATTACATTTTTTATGCAACACTCGCGGCTTTGCTCGTGTGCTAAGTGTATATCTTTTTTTTATAATTTGTGGCTTACATGTTATTCCGATCTATGAACTATATTCCTTTTCATCTAAATCAGTTCAGTAGTTTTTGCGTGAAAGAAAAATAAACATCCATCTATTCTTACAAAATTTCTCATTTATAATATTAGTAGGATATTATGTAAGTATATTCTTATAACAAAAAATTAATATTATTTTCAGGACTAATTTTATACAGTCACATACTTCAAGACGTCTGCGTATTATTGGATTATCCACTGCACTAGCTAACGCTAAGGATCTCGCTAACTGGCTGAATATTGGAGAAATGGGTCTTTATAACTTCAGGCCTTCAGTTCGACCAGTGCCATTGGAGGTAATATTATGTCATGTTCATAAAAACAACTTAAAAAAAATGGAAAACACAACATGGAGCGTTGGTTGTTTTTTTTTAATATAAAAGTGGTTGTGGTAAACCTCTCGAAACCCGGAAAAGTACAAGTCTAAATATAAATTCACTCATTGTCGGTGCAGAGATGTTCGTCTTGACCAAAATTTTAAAGTTAAAAGTATAGTTCTACCTAGGCAAAGCCGTTGTGTGAACACTAGGGAAATTAATAAACCTGTACCTTGTCTGCATCAAAATTCATCTATAATTTATATAATTTACTTACTTTGGGGTTAGATTCAATTTGTGTAACTTGTCCAGGGATATTTATATTTGTAATTGTGAAAGTGTGGAGTTCCAAGTATTTTGAAGCTGTGGGCATTCAAGAGTCTCCGAAACCGGCGTGTTTGTATGAAAAGGGTAATGAATGTGAAGGAAGCTAGGTTTGTCAGGATCGTGAGGTTTGGCACTCTATATTCTCTTCCTACCCCGTAAAGGACTTTGCGTGAAGATATGTATGAATAGGTATTCCCACAGTGGCCATAACGATAATCCGAGCATATTGACGATATACTTTAAATGTTGTTGAGATATTTTATTTTAAGCTCTTGGTCTGTGTGAGGGATACAATTCAACAAGTTAAAAAAAAGGAAAAATTCAGTTTAGGCTCGATTTAAACATCATTTCTCTTAAGTACAAAATTCTGTGTAATAAATCTTTATATTAATGCGTGATGTCAAAACTTTGGACCCATTTTTACGAAAATTGCGCTGACGCAGGAGCATAAAATTTGGCACACTTATAGTTTATGTATAGGAGAAGTGCAGAACGCTAATAGTTTTCAATAATAATGCTTATAAAGTACATTAAATCAATAAATAAAATATTACCCACACTACCATGCATTTGACACACACATATAAACAAATATATTGATGGTAACGATAAAAGATCACAGATGGCGCACCTTACTGTTTGGAAACAAAGTAGTTGGTCTTGAGAAATGAAGATGGCGTTCTTATCAACAAGATATTAAAATTTATTATGGTCGAATTTCGACCAACGGGCGACCACTAGTACTATTATATGAATTTATCGTTGCAAATGAAATTCACATTGTAAAATGGCCATAACTTTCATTTCTCTCGAGGTATTTTAATTTTAGCACTAGTTTTAGTTTGAGATAAATTTCTACAGATTTTTAAAAAAGCAAAAAAATCACTTTAACCAAGATTTGAACTTCCACCCTTTCGTCTCGTTCGTCGTTTTTTTTTTATTTCTAGAATTATATATATATTGTATTAAGAATATAAACATTGGTAACCTTAAAATAACTTACAGGTACATATATCTGGCCACCCCGGGCGGCATTACTGTCCCCGCATGTTGAGCATGAACAAGCCAACCTTCCAGGCTATCAGAACTCACTCGCCCAGTGCTCCCACGCTTGTCTTCGTCTCCAGTAGACGTCAAACCAGGTTAGTCTGTTATTCTTTTTCATCTATATATATATATAGATGAAAAAGAATTGATTTTCATATATATATATATATATATATGAAAATCAATGCCACTTTTCGTTGTAATTTTATAACTCAAGAACGGGCTCACCTATCCTAACCAAATGTTTCAACTTTGTTCGGACTATTTAGTAGAAGTTTTATGTGAAGTTTGCATAAAATCGGTCTAGCGGTTATTCATTTATCACATTTTTTTAAACAAATGAATTCAACAAATGGCAGATAATTTTTTAGTGGGTGTTTTTCAGTCCAATTGAAACTTTTATTAAACGGGGATTGTGCTGTCATATTGAAACTTTTTGCAGTCGGTTTTTTTAGTTTTGAAGTGTTACGTCATTCTACGGTAATTTCTTTTTTAGACGTGCTTCGATTACCTAAAGCAGTTTATACGTAGCGACACACGTACCAGGACGCTAGTATGTTATAAGTTAACAAACTGGCAGATAATAGTCTTAATAGTACGAGACAAATATTGCCCTTATAAACTAGAGGCCTAAATGTTAAAAATAAATGTCGTGTTCGTAAGTTCGTACCTATCCTACCTTCAAGCGCGAATCACAATAATGGCGAGCACTGGTGATAAGTAGGCACTTCGCGATTCGTGTTCCGGTTTGAAAGTAATGTTAGCGAATCAAGTGAGTTGTGCAAAAGGATTATGATACCTACCTCAGCAAAGCATCATTGAATTACTTGGTGTTTAAATTCATCAGGGAATTCATTTATTTGTTTGCTTAAAATATAAAACTAGTGTAAATTTCTGCTTTATATAAACATTTAACAACAATTAGTTATTATTCATAAAAAAGAAATATCTTCACGCCTATATACCCGAAGAGGAGAGTCACAACCAGGGCACCCACGACTAACCGAAGACACTAAGTCTCACAATGTGATAAGTGGCAAGCCTATCGCCAACCGGGCACATAACCTATCCCGAACAACGTTTTTTTTATTAGAAAATTGAAAAAACCAGATTTTTTTGTTGCCCAACCCGGGATTCGAACCCGGGACCTCATACAGTCAAGTCCAACACCTGAACCGCTAGACCACAGAGGCGATCAAAGTATTAAAATTTGTATAAATTCCGTAGATTAACAGCCTTAGATCTCATTGCGTACTTGGCCGCCGAAGACAACCCTAAACAATGGCTACACATGAAGGAGTCAGAAATGGAACAAATCCTGTCGAACATTCGAGAGTCAAACCTTAAACTGACGCTCGCCTTTGGCATCGGTATACATCACGCTGGGTTACATGAAAAGGATAGGACCACTGTAGAGGAACTTTTCATTAATCAAAAAATTCAAGTAAGTATCTATATATTATTACGTGATGCCAAAACTTTGGACCCCTTTTTACGAAAATTGGACGCAGGAGCATAAAATTTGGCACACTTATAGTTTATGTGTAGGAGAAGTGCAGAACGCTAATATTGTTAAATAATAATGCTTGTAAAGTAAATTACATCAATAAATAAAACGTTACACACACTACCATGCATTTGACACACACAAACGAATGTATTGATGATAACGATAAAAGATCACAGATGGCGCACTAAAAAGTTTGGAAACAACGTAGTTGGTCTTGAGAAATAGAGATGGCGTTCAGTTACCTATCTTTACGAAAAAGAACCGGCAAAACCATTTTATTGACCGAGTAATTGCGTAATAGAAAAGTTATAGTAAATTCTATAACCTGCTCCTTTTTGGATTCACTTAATAAATCCGACTATGGCAGAAAACACCAGTCCCAGTTTAGTAAGGATATTTTATTAACTTCGTTGGTATCTCCGTATTTATCAAACAAATAGGGTGAAATATAAATTAGAAACAAAACCTAATAGAAAAGTTTTGAAAAACTCTTGAATACTATTTTAAGTTAACCCTTTTATCCTTACGCCGAATTTTTTGTAAATTTTTTTATGTAATCTTCGACAGGAATTGAACCCGCAACTCTTGTATTTCGCTACAGGAGCTGATGAAAGCAACGTCAGTTAGACATGTTGGTTGCTGACTGAGTTCCCTTGGAAATAATATTTTGTTGGAATACAGTAGTATCTAAAATTTTGTGCATGGCTCAGAGCCATTCACTTTGTTTTTAACCAAAATGTCGGTTTGGCTGTTTGTTTTCTATTAAAAAAAACGTCTCTAACCGTTGAAAAATGTGATCGATGGAAGAGAAATAACCGTATACAGTCAAATACCGTTTTGAATTACAAATAAAAATATGAAAATTATTTTTCGCAGGTCTTAATATGCACAGCGACTTTAGCTTGGGGAGTAAACTTCCCAGCACACTTGGTAGTTATCAAGGGCACAGAATATTTCGATGGCAAACAGAAGAGGTACGTCGATATGCCGATCACTGATGTACTACAGATGATGGGCAGAGCTGGACGGCCTCAGGTGAGACATTTCTTTACAGTTACAATGTCACAGAAATATAAAAAAACTCGGAGACTGCCCGTAAAGCTATTGCATAAGCAGGCATGAGTCACCAGTTTGGGGGGCGAAGAGGGGGATTACTCATGAACAGTAAAGCCGATACAACCCATGCCACCTAGAGTCGACGTGCTAAACTAAAGAGACAAGGGCGATCAAAAAGTCATTAAATATTCTGCTATTCATCGATTATGGCAAAACTAAAAAGTAATACCACTGTGATCGGAGTGGGGGGTGTTAGGTTATTTTCGTTATGGATTTTCTGGATTCGGTCTCCACGCTCAAGGCCCGCGATAGAAACTATGCAATAGCTTAGCAAGATCGAATGATACATATAGCCAGAGTCATGAAACAATTAAAAAAAGTGACTAATGTTTGGCCGCCAAACATCAGTCATAAATTAAAAAAAATAGTTTTTCATGATCAACAAAGTGTCAGGTTCGTGTTCTGGTGGAGTTACCTATTCATTACACGTGTATTTAGATATTTGCATTTCCGAGTCTGGGTGTTTATTAAATTTATTCTGGTATCTATTTAAGTATTTCTGTGTATTAATATCGTTGAATAACACCCAGGAAACAAGCATAAAATAATTTGCTTATTTTGGGGTTAGATTTCATTTGTGTAACTTGTCCAGGGATGTCATTAATACCTCTTATATTTTAGTATGACAACGAAGGAGTAGCCGTGGTTCTCGTCCACGACCAGAAAAAGAATTTCTATAAAAAATTCTTATACGAGCCGTTCCCGGTCGAGTCTAGTTTGCTGGAGGTGTTGGCGGATCATTTGAATGCTGAAATTGTTGCCGGTAAATTTTTAAATGTTTTCCTGCTGTCGGCGCTTGGTGGAATTTCATATTCGTTTTTTCATGTCAAAAGACAGCGAACAAACTATAGACACCATAGAGGCATGTGGTTACAATACAAGTAACAACGGTAATATCATTTTTGTACAAGGTGTCCATGAAAATAGAGCATCTGCTCTATTTTCTACACTACAGGTAACAAAGGTAATATCATTTTTGTACACTACACCTTGTACTAAAATGATATTACCTTTGTTACCTGAATACTTATTAAGCTACTTAATAAACTAAATAACTAAGTAGTTTAATAATTATTCAGAGATAAAAAATATGAAGAGAAAAAATATAAAATAAAAAACTTTTACATTAGATTCTAAATTATTTTCAAATTTCAGGTACCGTACAAACAAAGCAAGATATATTAGATTACTTAACATGGACATACTTCTTTAGACGTTTACTTAAAAACCCATCTTATTATAACTTAGAAAGCTTAGAGCCTCAAGACGTCAACTATTACTTATCGGGCCTGGTTCAAACGTCACTTAACGCTTTATCCGAGGCGAATTGTGTGGAAATTGAAGAAGTAAGTTCTCTATCGAAAAATTAACATTTTTTAATGCTTTGATATTAAGGTATACTAGATAAGAACCCGGCTTAGCTCGGGTAAAATGTAACTCATAATATACATCTAGGTGCAAAATGTAGGTAGATATATCTGTAGTCACCGGTTTTCAAGAAATATTAAAGGTATAAGCAAGACATAGATTCGTATAGCTTCATTCATTGTGTTTAATAATTATAGTAAATAAAAACTGCCAAAGTTTTTACACAAATAATTTTTATTTTAATCAACATTTAAAGTAAAGTAACAAAACAAATTGCAATGAGTACTTATCCGAGAATTTGGCAACGGTACTTATAAAGGAATATTCTCTATTACACATCATAAAACGGAACGTTTATTACCTACCCAAGATGGCGACTGTGATTTGTCTGTCAAGTGTCAACACATTAGAATTTAACATAGAATTTAACGAAATACTCGACAATACGAATTTTGCGGATATATGTTGTCGACTCAAAATCATTATTTTTTTATGTTTTATTATTCAGGTAAGGTTTCAATCGAGTCTACCGTACCCCTTGACGAAATTATTAATATAGATTGTGGATATAGACGGGTTTTTGTCATGGCATGTCTTATTATAGTAACCCTTGGTAAAACGTGATGTTCTTAAAAAAATATAGAGTACTAACTAATAAAAGTAGCCTTTTTACTCTTGCTTTTGAAAATGTCCAAAGTGTGATTCTTCGGAAATATTGATTTAGGCTAAAAACTTACGGAGCAATTTTCATCCGCGCCCGCCGTTGTCGTGGAGCTGCGGTTTTATTTCAAAACTCACGAGACCGGTAATTTTTGCGGTCACATAGCCATCGTGGGTGTAATCGTCGCCTGCAAACTTGTACGATTCTACGGACAGATGACCGCTGCCGCACTTTTTGCATATATAACTACATTCTACATAAGCCGCGGGCCCGCAAAAGCGGCGGGCACCTGTAAAAACCGCACCATGAGTTCTTAGCCTTAGGAAGTCAATGCCGTTCTGCTGTGGGAATAGTGATAGAAGTGTAGCTTTAATAAGTGAATCCTATTGTGGATGATATTAACTAGTCCATTTTGTATTGAGAAATGAGACAGGAGGAAAAAGAAAATGGAGCCCTTGATGGATGTAATTATTATCCCATCTCAACTGAATACTGAGCTAAACTGCTAAATTTGTTTCTAATGTATTAGTATGTCCAGTATATTTATATTGATCTATCGAAAAACAACTTTTAGGATGAAAGAACAGTCCACAGCACTTGGATGGGTCGTATAGCGTCATACTACTACCTCTCTTATAAAACTATGGCGCATTTCACCAAGAACTTACAAGGAAATATGGATCTCGACAGTTTGTTGCGTGTTCTGGCAGACTCAGAGGAATACGCAACTTTGCCGGTGCGACATAACGAAGATATACTCAACGGGTATGCATTTATATTTTGCTCATATAGTTGCAAGAAACAAATATAATTTATAAAGATTTTACATATTTTTGATTAACTGTCACTATAATATTATATACACAGATAATAACTACATGCCTCGCCTTCAAAGTAAAAATGTTCTGACTACTACAACTGCATGCAATCACTTGTTACATCTAACACCGACTAAATTCTGCATAAAACGCACACATTCGCATTTGTACTTGCCCAAACACGTAGACAAGAATACGTACACGCACGCACATACATATATATTCCTTCGTAGTATAGTGATTTAAGCTTTGTTAGACGAGTAAGTCACTTCACGAACATGTCCCCGAAGGGTTAGGCAGAGGCACAACCACGACTAGCCGAAGACATTAAGTCCTACAATGTGATGGGTGGCAAGCCTATCGCCACACATATTCAATTCCGGGCAACGTTATTCTTTAGAAAATTGAAAATATACATTTTTTACCCGGGATCTCAAGAAGTCAAGTCTTACGCCGGACCGCTAGACCACAGAAGCGGTAGAAGAGTTTAGAAATTTGCCCTTGCATAAGAGTCGGAAAAATAATTTTTTTTGTAGATTTAAACAAAACCAAAATACAAAACCAACCATACTCATACACTCAATAACTTACGTATGTGCGCGCATTCACGTAGACAATAATCAAAAATAGCAGTGTTAACTAATATTCATACGACTACTAATTCATCTTAAGATTCCAGAAACTAAGAGAGTCTAAACAAATTAGAATAAAGATTTAATTTATTTCCAGTGAACTCTCCCAACAATGTCGATTGCCGGTCGACTCGTTGTCACTAGACTCTTCTAATGTGAAAGCGTTCCTACTGCTGCAAGCTCATTTGAGTCGTTTGCCCCTCCCCAACACGGACTACCTTACAGACACTAAGTCTGTTCTGGATCAGGCAATAAGGGTTATTCAGGTAAGCAATGTTATTTTACTTTTTAATGTTATGTTATGGTCTTTGTTTTGCTAAGCAGTGAGAAAGGATCATATTTGTTGAAGATGTATTATGTCTTCTTTAATACAAGTATGTCCGATGGTGGTGTCAAGAGTCTCCGAGACCGGCGTTTTTCTATGAAAATAGTAATGAATGTGAAGGAAGCTCTGCTGAGCTTGCTAGTTTGCAAGGATCGTGACATTTGGCACTCGATACTTTCTGCATACTCCTTAAGAGAGTTGGCGTTAAGATAAGTAAGTTACACATGAATTCTCAATGTATGTATCTTGGCATATTTCTATGATTATCTTCTTTGCAATGTAACGCATTTGAGATATGACATGCAAAAGTGTACACGCATAATCACAAGCACACACGTTCCTGTGCGTACATAGATACACGCAAACACGTCTGCAGGCACACAAACACAAAAAGTAGTGTATACCCTTGTTATAAAATGCAATTCAAATACAACGAAATTTATTTTATGATGTAACTAGCTGTTACCCGCGGCTTTGCCCGCGTAGTCTACTAATTTGATATTTAGCTCTCCAACACTGCTCGTTAAAATTTTAAGATAAAATGTAGCCTATATCGCTATCCAAAGTTTTATCTATTTTTTGGTAAATATTAAAATCAATTTAGCAATTTTGCCATCAAAACTGAACATACACTTTCTCTTTTCTAATTTCACCTCAGATAAATAGTAGGAATACGTTATTGTGTATAGCAAATTAAACTGTATAGCAAGTTATGGAAACCTCTAACAGTTTTTTTTTTCGAAATTTTAGAAATATAAATATCGTCTCTGAGGTCTAACCGTCCGTCTTCGGAATTACTTCTTGAGATCTTGGGTTCTATTTCCGGTCCGGGCAACAAAAAAAAACAAATAAAAAATGTGAAGTTTCAATTTTCTACTAAATGTAACGTTGCCACTTGCCCGGGATTGGATGGGTGCCCGGCTACAGGATAGTCATCTACCACATTGTGGGACTTAATGTCTTCGGCTAGTCGTTAGTGCTATGGTTATGCAGTTAGGCAGAACTAACACTTCGGGTATATCTTCCGAAACTCACATTTAGAAATTGTAGCAATAACATTAAACTTTTCAGCTTTTAAATATTAGTATGAACCGATTCTGTGATAAATTTGACCTTGCACAGAAAAATGTGGGAGAACATCTTGGCATAATGATATGTCTACCTACTCCAAACGACGTCATTTGAAAACAATTATTGCATTTGCGCATATTGCTTAAAAATCTTCGAGATTCATCAGAATTGCACAATAAAAGAGACTTTAGCGGCTCAGCTGGTTCACCAAGCAAAAGCAATAATATCTTACCATTCACACAACCCTGTGTTTCATTTTTGAATTTTAAGGGATCACAATGCTGACATTTTTTAATCATTTTTCCAATTAATGTCAAAAGAGGATTTTCATACTGTAACGTGTGGTCATATTATATGAATTCTGCATTAACAAAAACATTCCTATTAAACCTTCCGAAAATGATTCTACTTTGAGCTTGACGCTGAGCGCTAGCTGATCTTCTCCCTTTCGTCTGTGAAAATATCCCTCAAAGACACTTAACGGTTAGCCTGTTCCGCAAGTCTGTTGAGTCTGAGTATGGAGTGACCATTGCCGAATGCTAGCAAGTGATCATAATCCACAAAAACACTATTCTTGCCAACATTTTTTAGAGTTTCCCTCAACTTCCCCAGGATTTCATCATCAGATCCTCACCTGGTGACCATGGGACCACCTCTCAAGTATCAAACAAAAAAACGATTTTCCATACGAACATTCATTATCTCTTTTTACCCATTCTCCCTCATTTTCTAGTGATAAAAAAAACGTATATTCTTTCGTTTATCACAAAGTGTCTAAATACAAAGTTACAGCTTTAAAAATGACGAATTTCCATATTAACATTCATCCCCTCTTTTTACCCATTTTCCCTTATTTTTGCAATGAAAAGTAGTGCAATGTAAAGTGTTCCTTAGAGTCTATCCTATCTCTGTACCAAATTTCATCAAAATTGGTTCACTGGTTAGGCGTGAAAGCGTAACAGACAGACAGACAAAGTTACTTTCGCATTTTTATTATTAGTAGGGATAGGCACGCACCGCGGCCAGCCGGTACCGCCGCAACCGCGATGTTATATTTTAAACCTGTAATATCTCCGAAACTATTCGTTTAATTTACATGTTGTAAAGGGCGATATTGTTCTATATTAAATGTAAAATTTTTTTAAGATACTTAAATAGATAAGGATTAATGCTGTATTGCTTAAAATCGCTTCGTAAATAGGCCATTATTTTTCGTAAAAAGTAAAGGATAAAAACTGGTTATTGTAGGTTATCCTTAAGAGATAAACATATACCATCGCGAACTTTTTTGTAGACCTTTATAAGGTAAACAATACTTAATACATTATTTTGATCTATCTCGTAGAGTTCAGCCAGCGTTTGCAATGCAAGCGCAAAAAAATGTGTTTATTTACGACTTCGCATTAGATATCTTGAAATTATCAGTGGTTCTCTAATATATGAAGCATGTTATTATACTTAAAAACCTTCCTCTTGAATCACTCTACCTATTTAAAAAAACCGCATCAAAATCCGTTGCTTAGTTTTAAAGATATAAGCATACATACATACAGACAGACGCGGAAAGCGACTTTGCTTTATACTATGTATAGATACACATTAGTTGTAAAAAGACACACTGACAAACACATGGATGTCCGCACTTGAATTCAACATAATAAAAGTACACACGAATTCTCTTTTTATCTTCTGATAAAATTGTTTTAGGATTCGGACCGTAAAAAAAATGCAGTTCATATTTTAACAGTTTTTTTTTATTTTAGGCTATGGTAGACACATCAGCTGAAAACGGTTGGTTGTCCGTCAGTCTGCACTGTCAAATCATGATGCAGTGTATAGTACAAGCGCGGTGGCCCATGGACTCCCCCCTTACTACACTCCCACATGTGGATTCTGAACATCTTTACATGTTTCTGGCTATGGCAAAAGATACAAAAAAGCCTTGTACGACATTAAATGGATTGAAGGTTACTTGTATGAGAAATTATGAATTATTGGCTAAATATATGAGAAGGGAGTTTGAGGAGCCGCAAATCGAACAGATACATAAGGTAAGATAATTTCTGTAGGGTTAGGATTGCTAGGCCCTTGCTGGGCCCTGTAGTATCGGGCGACGAACAGGGCTAAGGTATGCTCTGCCTGTCGTAAGAGGCGACTAAAAGGGGGCTGCTTTTTAAGCCAATTGATCCCCCGATCAGTTGGCTTAAAAAGCAGCCCGGGACTTGAGGCAGCATAGCATGTTGTGACCCCATGCTGCTGTCGTCAAAGTGCTGGTATCACAAGATTGAATCTCCTGAGCGGATGAGCCTGCAGGCAGGTGCGGCGGGTGACAGCGGTGCGTTCTTCAGAGATCCCGCACTCACCCGATACCCGCACAGAGGGCGGTCACCGAGTGGTTGTAGTAGAGTCCGGCATAACCGGCCGCTTCCCCCGAAAGCGGAAGGTATCCATAAGGATTTCTACTTGTTAAAAAATGGGTTAAAATAGCTGGAATACAGTGAAAAAAAACTATCAAGTCTATTGACGACAAAATACTTTTTTCTCAGTAGCTTAGTTTAGCTAGTTTCTTGCAGCTTGCAAAAAAAACCGACTAAAATATCACACACACACACGTCACAATTTGGTTATTCTTATTCTTTTTTCCAAAAAAAAAAGTTCAAAATTTGATATTGTTCGAAGAACAAACATATATACGGTCGAATTGGTAATCTCCTTTTTGAAGTCTTTTAAACATTATACAATCGCAGCGGCATCAACACAGAACTATTCGTCCTTTGTCCCTTGAACGGACGTTTACCGAACTGACGACCAATCTTTATTAGTGGAGAGGCGACTATTGCTCGGTATTTATAAAAGACTGACAAAGCAGATATACAATGCGAAGGTGGATGGTTATAGATTGTAGGTACCCGGACAGACCTAAGTTGTTATTATTACACGATCAAATCGCTCGGGTGTTATCTGAAGGACAGACCTAAATTGTTATTACATGATCAAATCGCTCGGGTGTTATCCGAAGGACAGATCTAGGTTGTTATTACAAGATCAAATCGCTCGGGTGTTATCTGAAGGACAGACCTAGGTTGTTATTACATGATCAAATCGCTCGGGTGTTATCCGAAGGACAGACCTAGGTTGTTATTACATGATCAAATTGCTTGGGTGTTATCCGAACGACAGATCTAGGTTGTTATTACAAGATCAAATAGCTCGGGTGTTATCCGAAGGACAGATCTAGGTTGTTATTACACGATCAAATCGCTCGGGTGTTATCTGAAGGACAGACCTAGGTTGTTATTACATGATCAAATCGCTCGGGTGTTATCCGAAGGACAGACCTAGGTTGTTATTACATGATCAAATTGCTTGGGTGTTATCCGAACGACAGATCTAGGTTGTTATTACAAGATCAAATAGCTCGTGTGTTATCCGAAGGACAGATCTAGGTTGTTATTACATGATCAAATCGCTCGGGTGTTGTACGTTTTGTACGTTTGTTACGTGAATATTTGGCTAATTTCGATGTAATCATGCGAAACATATCGAAGCGAATCATGGTTTCGATGTAGTTCCATAAATATTTTATCATGATTTTTTGATGACTGAAGGTGGTGGCAAGAGGCTCCTTTTTTATGAAAAGGGTAACGTTATGTTTGGCACTTGATACTCTCTGTCTACCTCATAAGGGTCTTGGGGTGAAGGTATGTATGTTTGAACTCGGTATTTATTGTGTTTGTACGTACAGGTGCTGTGTGATCTGCCAACATTAGATATAAAGTTATCTATACGGGGGCTGTGGTTCGACAGCGACTGCGAGCAGGACAGACGGGTGAGACAGCCGCCGACCAGAGAGGAGTGGATACCTTTGCATGCTGAACAGGTAATCTTTACATCTATATACAAATTAATAAAATTAGTGTCTGTGTGTAATATTAACATATCCGATTTTTACTACTTGCATGTTATTGCATATACGCACTGACCCTAAGTATATGGACATGAAAGACATACGAAAAAAGATTGCCATTGGCAATTGGTTACTAAATATGGCTGCCATTCTGACATTAAAGGGCTGTCCAGATAAAGTAGAGTAGCGATATCGATACAAGATCTGTTAGTGACGATTGATAGTTAAGTTTAGGTAAATAGATAAGAATTATTATTTACCTTCCGAATGAAATTGCAACTATAGACATACTTACTCACTTAGTGCTACTCTATTAAGCTACAAATAGAGAAATGTAATGAAACGAAAAAAAGAATATTTATTTACTTTTTACGAGCATATTTTTTACATTGTGGTGTGCAAATATTACGTTTATTCTTTATATACTTTCAAAGATTTAATTGGATTTATTATTTTAATTATATTATTAACTACATTAACTTTAATTAATCCATATATACTAGGAGATCCTGATAACTTTATTCCATAATGAATATATAACTATAGTTATATATTCATTACAAGATTCATTATCATTACAAAAAAAAATATCAGATGAAGTGATTTGAATGTAAAATACTTTCTTTAGTTTAAAGTGACCACTTGAAAGAATTATTATTACGCTAGACTGTGATTGATATTTTGACAATAGTATACATTAATATCTTGTCCAAATATATTTTTTCTGGGAACGTAAAATAAAATATCGACGATGATATGCTAATGGGTTTGACAATAATCTTCTACTCGTTCTTAAGATCTTTGATGTGATATTGTCAATTCCTGCAGCACTATTTAATTTAAGACTAAAAATAACTTCCTGTACTTCTTTAAAGCTTGTTGGGTATAAAACCATTGAATTTAATTGAGCAGTGTCACTACGAACTCTATTTGCAAGCCAAGATTTATCCCTGCCTATTTTGCTCAACGTTTTATTTGCAAGATCAGAACCAATTGAAGTAAAAAGTTATTTACAGTATTGAGGGATCCTTTTAAGGTTGTATTTATATGTAGGAGCTCGTTTGACAGTTGTTTATTTGTCTTCATATTGCATATCTCTTTAATAATATCACATGTCTTTTTTAAGTTTCCGTTCATTATTAGTTGATTATTATAATACTCGATTTTAAGATTTTTTATTGATTTTCGTAGTAAATTTCTATATGTTATAAATTTGTTTTTTAGTTTTCTATGCAGTTTATCTCGTCTTTTTATACATTTTATAATACCCACATATTGTGGGTATGTGTGCCAAGGTTTTCATGGTTGGTTCCTTTTGGGTGTTTTAATTTAAAAAAAAAGTATCTTCACGCCCATATCCCCGAAGAGGTAGGCAGAGGCACACCAGGGCACCCTCGACTAGCCGAAGATACTAAGCCCCATAATGTGATAGGTGGCAAGCCTATCGCCAACCGGGCACGTTTCCAATCCCGACCAACATTTTTTTATTAGAAAATTGGAAAAATCCAATTTTCTTTTCGTTGGCCGACCCGGGAATCGCCTCTGTGGTCGAGCGGTCCGGGTGTTGGACTTGACTGCATGAGGTCTCGCGTGTTTTAATTATTGTAGTATTGTCCAAAATTGCAGATTTTAATTTTTCAGTTATAATTTAGGCAGCATCGTTTGCATCACTTGTTGCGTATAGATCTTTCCATGACTCTTTTAATAACATTTCTTTGATGCCTTCCATATTAACATTTTCTCGGTTATATATTGCATCTCTAATATCCGTTTTGTTCACATTGACATTTTTTACTACCAATAGGATTGGTGAGTGGTCTGTGAGTTCATCAAATACAAAAGTTTCAGCTTTGTATGCTGTTTTGATCATGAAATGATCTAAGCAGGCTTTTAGCCGTGTTGGGCAGTTAATACCTTGCTTAAGACCATATACTGCCATAAGATTGAGGTAATTTGAAATATGCTTATTTGGTTTTTCTGCAATTATATCCAGATTAATGTCACCTGTTAATATTATACTTTGATTTCTACAAGAACTGATTATTAAATCTAGAGAGTTAATCTATTCTGCCGGATCATTGTAACATAGCGGACGGTATGAGCAAATTTTTGAGAAAGTATTTTCAGTTTCAATAACAAGGCAATTGCCATTTGCACATACCGGTTCATACTCTGTGGTATTTAAATCATCACGAATATATACAACAATACCATCATTCTGGTTAAGGAAAGTACAAGATTGATTCTGATCTTTGATCTTGATAATTATTAAATATCTGGATGACCGTGCTTTGCTCGGTATTTTTTTTTGTTTTTTTATAAATTGTGTTTTTTGGAAATTATATTTAAGTACGAATTACACAATTAGTCTAACCTCAAAGCAAACAATCATTGACTTCGTTACTTAACAACGGACTTCGTTACTTAACAACGCCATCTGCTGGAACTTTAATTATTCGCCAAAAAATAGTATTGATATTCGCCAATAGATGTCAGGAAGAGTCATAATAAATTGGGACTACTCAAACGCCTCCTATTTGTTAAAAAAGTAAGTTTAAGTCGATAAAACACGAATATGACATTTTCTAAAAATGATTCCTAGCTAGATCGATTTATCGCCCCCGAAACCCCCTATATACTAAATTTTATGAAAATCGTTGGAGCCGATTCCGAGATTCCAATTATATATATACAAGAATTGCTCATTTAAAGGTATAAGACATTTCTCGGTGTTAATTTATCATTAGTTCTACATTCAGTCAAAACGATGATATCTACATGATTTTTAAATTGAGTTAAAAATAAGACTAGAATATCTAAGTTAGCATTAATACTTCTTATATTGACTGTAAGGATTTTTTAAAAGGCCAACTGTTTGACACGCGTATTGTAATTCGTTAAATTCTTCAGGTACTCTTAATTTGGTACATTCAATAGGTTTAAAACTATCAAAATCCGCCATAATATTATTACGTACAGAATCGAACTTTAAAACTTAGAAACACAATGATAATATTAGAAAGAAATATGATGTTTTTAGTTGAAAAACAGACGTTATTTATATAATTTACAATATTATATTGTAAGAAGATGTTGTAAGGAACTTGAGATATTATTTGACATATTTATATATTCTGAATAAGTGTGTAATATGTAACATCGAATAATGTGTTGTAAAAGTGTGTGATTATGTATGTATAATTGTGTAGTGTTTGTGATCATACTCGTAACAATACAAAATAACAGAAGCCGTCAAGCACATATATTATTTTAGT
>NJDD01001848.1:106805-141063 GCA_002245505.1 Calephelis nemesis | reverse complement strand
CAAGAAAAGATTTGCTTTCGAATCCCATTAAAAATATTACAATACATGGATGTGAAATTTTAAAGCATAGTTTTTAACTGTTGTGCCCAATGTTTGAAACTCCTCGTGTATGTGATGTAAATTTACACCATACCTATTTGACGTTATTTTAGTAATATTTTACATGTTTTCTTCAAAAATAATAGCAGTTTCCGAATTACTTGCCATATTTCTATGCATGGTAAATATTTTGTACGACTTCTTTGGATAAAACCATAAAAAAAATTGATAATTATATGCACCGTTAGAACTAAACACATAACATAACCTTGACCAAATTTTGATTGTCATGTGACAGTTGACGTTTGCTTTTTTTTTATTAGGTGCGTTCCGTGTCATTCTTAAATGTTTTTAAAAGTTGCCAGAGGCAAAAACCATGATCAGAGGCCTGTTTTGGGTGCATTTTTTCCTTTCGAATGGTTTGATAGAAATATCCATCAGGATGCAACGAAGGGATATACTAATTACATATGTTTAGTCAGCGAAGTAGCGAGCAGAGTTGACGAAGCTAATATTGGTAGGGGTAGCAGCCTTAACTTACGCGCGTCGGGTAAGAGTACGAGGTGAAGAATACTTTTATTAGTTTTATTAAAATACTTGCAATAAAACTATTTGTTTAGAAATTAAAATTATTTAATGGCTTTGGTATAAATAATCAGTAACTCAGACATCTCAGACCAGCCCCCATTGCGTTAAAAGTATACATCGAAAACTTTTAAAAATGACATCGTTTTACTGTCAAACGTCAAATTTCGTATCGTGTGTCTCTGTTTGACAAACAAATTTGAGTAGAGATAGACAAAACGAAATTTCACATTTGATGTTAACTCAAGATGTTTGATGGCGTTATATTGGCTAAATAAGTCGTGAAAAACAATTTTAAGCCCTACTTATAAAAGAAGGAGATTTTTGATGTAAGCAATAGGGGGGCAGATACATCTTAATTTAATAGGAACATAATCAAAATCACTCTCAAGAAAATAATTGATGTACCTAAACATAAAATATTCATAAAAAATAGCAGCACAAAATGTATTCCTTAAGCACTTATAAAAATAGAATTTTATATTTGTAATATTAAACGAATCTTCTTGAATAAAAATAAGATAATATTTGTTCATGCAAACATTTTGATATCTATTTCTTGGCAGAAACAAAATCAGTAAGAAAAAAACAAAGTTCGAATAATCTTGTTAAATATACTGTAGATCTTAAGTACGAATAGGTGCTCAACCAGCTTAGCCAGTCTGGAAGAAATTAAATACATTTAAACATTCCGTTTTCATAGGTAGTACAATCTTCGTGATATCACCTTTGGCAAATAAAACATTGGATCCAATCTTCATTGGGCGGGTTTTCATGTTTTCCATCACAAACAGGGCAGAAGTAGGATTTCCCCTTACCTCGCTTCTTTATACGCTTATTTTTAGGTACACTAGTTTTATTATATTGATTTTTCTTTATGCCTGATAGTCCAGGCTGAGGTTCAAAAGATTATGGTTTAAGTTCCTTTGTTTTCACTTGTTTTTCTCTTTTCTGTTCTTCTTTTTAGTGCTTATCCTTGTTATTTTTTTTCTTGTTGTCATTCTCGGTAGTGGACTCAACTGCAACACTCATCATCATCATCATCATCATCAGCCGGAAGACGTCCACTGCTAGACATAGGCCTCCCTTAAAGAGTGCCACAAGTCACGATCACCAGCCGCTTGTAACCAGCGACTCCCCGCGACTTTGACCAGATCATCAGTCCACCGGGCGGGGCCGCCACTCGAGAACCTTTCTTCCCCAGTGGTTGTCGGTTCTGCGAGCAATGTGGCCTGCCCATTGCCACTTCAGCTTGCTGACTCTCTGAACTATGTCGGTTACTCTCATTCTCTTGCGGATCACCGAATTACGGATCATATCTCGCAGAGAAATACCGAGCATAGCTCTCTCCATAGCACGCTGAGCGACTCTGAGCTTATTTAAGAGGCCCACATTTAACGGCCAAGTCTCAGTTCCATATGTCATCACCGGTAACACACACTGGTCGAAGACTTTCGACTTTAAGCTCTGCGGTAATTCGGACAAGAAGATCCCCTTTAACTTCCCGAACGCTGCCCATCAGAGTTGGATTCGGCGATCGACCTCTTTCTTGAAGTTGGATTTACCTAACTGAACAGTTTGACCTAGATACACATACTGATCAACAACTTCAAGAATTGAGTTTGCAACGTAAACTGGTATAGGTGCAACATGAACGTTGAACATGACTTTCGTCTTGTCCAAGTTCATCCTAAGACCCACCTGTTGGGAAACTCTATCGAGGTCACCGAGCGTTTTGCTCAAGTCTTCCAGCGATTCCGCCATGACCACGATATCGTCTGCGAATCGAAGGTGAGTGATGTATTTGCCATTGACATTGATGCCGAGTCTTTTCCAGTTCAGAAGCTTGAAGACATCTTCCAGTGCAGCAGTGAACAGTTTCGGAGAAATAACGTCTCCCTGTCTCACACCTTTCTGCAACTGAATCGGTTTCGAGCTCTGATCCTGTAATCGGACCGACAGAGTGGCTTTTTCGTACAAACACCTCACCACTTCGATGTATCAATAGTCAATGCGGCACCGCTGTAATGACTGAAGCACCGCCCATGTCTCAACCGAATCGAAGGCTTTCTCGTAGTCCACAAACGCTAGACATAATGGCCGATTATACTCCTCGGTCTTCTGTATAATTTGGCGCAGCGTGTAAATGTGGTCTACGGTACTAAAGCCTTTGCGGAACCCGGCTTGTTCGGGAGGTTGAAAATCGTCTAACCTGCGTGATATTCGGTTCGTGATGACCCTTGAAAACAACTTGTAAACGTGACTCAGAAGTGAGATAGGTCTGTAATTTTTTAATAAGGTTTTGTCACCTTTCTTGAAAAAGAGAACCACCACACTTCTGGTCCATGCTTCTGGAACACTGCCTTCCTTCGAGGATGACGGAATTAAATAGCTTCTGGAGGACTTTAAGTATTGGCATTCCACCCGCTCTCAGTAGCTCAGCAGTAATTCCATCGTCCCCCGGCGCTTTATTGTTCTTCAATTGTTTGAGGGCCTTCGGATGGCCTCAGTACTCTCTCGTACAGGCTGACGTCCGGGATGTCTTCGGTGTAATGTCGGGTGAGTTTGGCTCTAGGGCCTTTGGCCAAACTAACAACGGGTCGTGTTGAATTGTACAGCTGTCCATACACTTCTCAACCTCTCTCAAAATCTCAGCCTTAGATGAAAGTACGGTGCCATTTTCGGTCTTCAGTTTTATCAAATCCACCAGACAAATCCCTAGCGAACTTGGAGCCCCGATTACGCTCAATAGCCTCTTTAATACGAGACGTATTAAAGGTGCGCAGGTCTGTCCGCAACGCCTTGGAGACACTTGTCTGTTTAGCTCCCTGTACTTTTGCATGTCAACTGAAGACTGCAACCGCATTTCATTCCGTTCGCCCATGAGTTTGAGAGTAAGGTCTGAGAGCTTCCCACTTCTTTTCTTGCTTCGGGTCTTAAAGAATTTCGACCCGGCCTCTTGGACAGCTTGCACAAACCCATTGTTCAAATCGTCCGTTGATTCGCATTCTGCCAGGTATTCGAAGCGATTTTGAAGTTCGAGCTGAAAGTTTTCGGTATTTTGGCATTGGACTGGGGTTGGACGGAGCGTAGACTTCATCAGCCGCGACCGTTCAAGCCTTATGTTGATATTCAATGTGCCTCTTACTATCCGATGATCACTACCGGTTTTCAGCCTATTGATCACAGAGACATCATTGAATGTGTGGCGTCTGGTAGACAAAATAAAATCTCATTTTTTATCAACCCATCCGGGCTAATCCAGGTCCATTTACGATGTGGCTTTTTTCTGAAGAAGGAATTCATCATAAAGAGCATACATACATACTGCAACCCTGTAACAGTCTAAAAATTGAGAGCAATATTTTTGTCCGCACGTTGGGTCTTCTTTCGAGCATTTTGTATTGTTTTAGGTTCTAAATAGTGGCCCTGACTTTTATTATTTTCATCGTAACTAGCCATCATAGTTTTATCTGAGTCAATTATTTCTAAATTTTCTTTATCACATTGAGTTCTTTTTCATGTAGTCAGTATCTTTTAGTTACATAATTATAGTCCCGAATATTATTTTTGCCACTAGCCGCCTGCACTTCATCAAAGTTACGTTGTTTAAACACAGAATGTTCTTCAAGAATAGAGGGACTATTAGAGCCAACAAATAAATAGACCTCTATTTATTTGTTGGCGTATAGGAGAGATTGATCGGTTTCTTTCTATATCAATACACTGTGTATTTGTACGGGTTTGGTTAATTGCGTTTTCATGACCTGTAGTAGGTAAGTACATATAAGATTCGTTTGTCTTGCCAAATTGAAATTTATCTGTGACAAACGAGGGTGCAAAGTCAGTTTCGTCGTAAAACAAATCGTTAGCAAATGGGTATACGCTTGTTGCTTTGAATTCTGACTAAGCATTAGATATTGTTACAAATAGGCTAGCTATCTCAAATTGGATTATTCCCCTTCCTGGATGATGGTTCATCCACTTTTCGCATACGATAGCATATTTGGTCTTTAATTGACTGTGCACGGCTACATCTAAAGGTTGTAGTTTATGACTTCCAATAAGTTGGTGTGACAGTATCATCATCAGGTGCAAACGTCGAAGGCGGCGGAGCGTATTTGCCTAGGCACTTGGAACCTAGTGGACGGAACTGGCGAATTTATGTCTTCATGGCCCCTCGTTGAGGAACTATGAACATTGTGTGGCAGCACATTAGGATCAGCAGGCGTTACTGAGGCGGGAGCAAAGTTCGCAGTCAATAAATTCCTGTTATATGGACATATTTCAGAAACGCGGAAATCTGAAACTGCATTTAGTGGAGTCGCGCACCCTTTAAATATGCTGGGTTGAAAATAGGATGTACATCAAACTGTGTAATAGTTCTTCCTGGATGAGCGTGTGAAAAGTTTCTATTTCATGCACAAAATATTTTTTATGCGTGCGTGTATTAGTTATTGTATTAATCATTTAGTAAAAGAGAGAAATAATATTGTATGGATTTTTTATGCATATTTAAGGACAGGATAAAATTTATGTGATTTTTGGTTGTCAAGTATTTTTTTTGTTCCGTTGGACGCTCTTTTTGGCCTAAAAATTCCATCCAAGTTAAGAATAAGTCCCGAAATCTAGTGTGAATCTTATACTGTGTCTTGTGATCCTGGGACAGCTCCGTCAAGAAGATGAGATGCCAAGCACTTCGTTTTCAATATGCAAAACGGTGGGAGCAATGAACCTGCTGCGTTGCAGCAACATACGACGGTCGTTAATACGCCTCGTTCCACACTTGAAATCAACCCAACTTGTCCCTTGCCATTTTTGGGAGCTTTGTAGTGGATGTGCGGATGCCTGTCTCGTCCATATTGTAAACTTGCGTTGGATCAAATGTTTTGCAATTAATTCCTCTAGAAGATCACGCGGATAAATCCTCTGGATCTAGCTAATAAAGTAAACTCGGGCAATCTTAGAGCAATTGATGGGTGCCTCTTCAGAAATCCAGACTATCAGTCTTTTCCTGCACACCATTTTGGAAATCTGTCGCTATTGCCTAGTTTACTCCCGAATTCACCGACATTCTTTTTAAAATCATTAGGTGTTAATCCGTAAAATAGATCATCCATGATTTTAAGATAATTTTTGACGCATTTTCCCATACGGTATATGCTGTTCTAAATCTACTCAAATGTTTAGTGCTTGTTTGCTTTATATGGTGTCGTAACAAGGTGCTAAAGGGGATGCTACATTTTTTTTGCAGCGGCTCGTACTTAAGTTCTGGTGGTCTCTTCCATAGCTCGTTCTAAATTTTGCTGCGCACATTCGCCCATTTTGGACTTTCTTTTGTAATTGGGACCATCTGGAATAAAATAAACAATATCATAAATCAAAGCGAGTAAATGAGTATAACCATATTCATCTTACTCTTACTCCACATGCAAAAAAATAACCTAAAATTTTGTTACCTCGAATGATGACAAATACTTCAATTATAGCTTAAATTACATAAAATAAGACACCAGATATAACCTTTAATAATAACCTTTAAGAATAAGTTAGCCATTTCAAAAAAAAATGTTTGTTGAAGTTGTCAAAACCGCGAGGTTAGCAACATATTAGCCATTTAAAAAAAAGAATAAGTAATACAATATATTAAAACTTACTGTACAAAATACAATACAAAATATTTAATTTTCGTGCGTTGCTATTGTTTTTCATCGCTGAGACGCACGATCCTTCTTTGCCAGCCGGATTCACGTTTGGTTGTGAAGCCTGCTCGTAACGCGCGTCCCGCCCCGTCGCGCTAGTTAGGTATGTTTATGTACCGAGTGAACAGAAGAATTTATGTGAGTAGGGCTGCCAGGTCGCCAAACCTAAAAGCCGGACAGTCCAGCCTGTTTGGTCGGACATTTGGGTAGAAAAGCCGGACACATTATTGAGGTTTTCGACTCAGCATTATATCTATGTGAAACCAAGTTTTTCAATTATTATCATAAATCTTGTTACAACAAAACTTCTCTTTAACTTAAACAAAAAACTTCTCTTCGATTTACACATTCAAAATAATTATTCATATTTTTGGTTTGCTTAAATCTGCAGTTTCTTTCGAAATGTAATTGTAAAAATCCTTAAATGTCAAATGTTTTAGCTTAAATTCTACAACCAACATTTTGGCAACAGTGTCGACATGTAATCTGTTGCGGTCTTTTGTCCATTGTTGAATCAAGGAAGAACCTCTTTCAACGTTTGCATTATGTCCTGGGATAGCAAAGTATACTGACAAATAGTTAGGAATTCTGAAAAGTACTCATGACTTATCATCGATTTAAAATAGGTTTCCCATTTCTTATGCACTAACAGCTTTTTGAATTCACCGTTCTCTTTGTTACTATTCAGAAAAGTTTTTAGACTAGTGGTCGCCCATTGGTCGAAATTTGACCATAACAAATTTTAATATCTTGTTGATAAGAACCCCATCTTCATTTCTCATGACCAAAAACTTTATTTCCAAACTTTTTAGTGTACCATCTGTGATCTTTTATTGTTATCATCAACATATTTGTTTGTGTGTGTCAAATGCATGGTAGTGTGGGTAATGTTTTATTTATTGATTTAATGTACTTTTCTAGCATTATTATTGAAAAATATAAGCGTTCTGCACTTCTCCTACACATAAACTATAAGTGTGCCAAATTTCATAATCCTCCGTCAGCGCAATTTTAGTAAAATGGGGTCCAAGTTTTTGTTTCACGTATTAATATATAGATTTTGCAGTTGATCCAAACATTTGCTATCGTCAATTTTAACGTTGTTTTGTAATAGGATACTTGTAGGATCGCCTCTGTGTCTAACTGTTCAGTTGTTGGACTTGACTGCTTGAGGTTGGGTTGGCTTGGGTTCGAATTCCGGGTCAGAATCGGGTCAGTCATTTTTCGTTGTTTTCTTTGAATTTACGCAAAATCTAAGTCACTTTCAGTTAACAAAAGGCATGTTCAATTCTTGAATTTATACTATTCATTATCTCAGAACAGTTTTCCTAAACCTCATTTACAGAAACACGAACTTTTGTATCTTTGATGCGATTTTGATAAATTGCGATTTGAAATAATGAACAGCCCACAAATAGCCTTCGTTAAGGTCATTTTCAAAAAAATCTCTCAAAGTTCATAATGTATTATTCTTTTCTTTTTTTAAGAAATACGTCTTAACAGGTTCAAACATTTGTAAAATTCTTTCTATCGCTGGAAAAAGACTGAGCCAGCGCGTCTTTGAATGATAAAGTATTTGTCTAAAGTGAATGTCTAATTCTGAACTAATACTTTTGTGTTCCTCTGTACGTACTGTAAATATGGCAAAATTATAGTGAACTGCATGACATTACTTTCAAAACACAGTGACAATGAATCAAGAGCACTGTGGACAGAATTATTAAAAATATGTGCAACACAGCCGACTCCTGTAATATTTAGATTATTCGTTCGATATGTAAAGAAAATATTATTTTGTCCTCCTCTGTCTTTGTCGCCAAAATTTGTAGCAGCATTGTCAGCTGAAAATGCCACTGCTTTGTCAGCTGAAAATGCCACTGCTTTGTCTGAGAGGTTTTTGTCACACAGTGAATCATAGACGTAATTAGATATCTTTTTGGATGTCTCATTTTGTCGTGTCGTGTAGAGTTATCTATTAACCAGAGCTGAAATCCGTCTTTCCGATAGCCAAAATACTGAATTAACAGCGGAAATAACTTAATAGCACCATGATTGCTTGCGTCATTTGAAGCGCTTTTGTATTTTATATGCATCTATCATGGGGAATATTCTGAGGAGCTGTTTAGTTTAATTCCAGACGTTGATTTCCACGTAAAGCATTCCAAGAAAAGAGCGTACTAATTCCTTGAAGGTCGGCAACGCATCTGTGATACTCCTGGTGTTGCGCATTTCCGTGGGCGGCGATGATCACTTTCCATCAGGTGACCCACTTGCTCGTTTGCCTCCTCTTTTGTAAAAAAAAAAGACAAGTCCTCCAATATATTTTTAAAAAATATATGGCGCCAGTACCTTTTTCAAAACTGCTTCTGCCTTTGTACTTCTTTCGCAATCATTGAATCAACATAAAGGCATTTTTGAAGTGGTGCTGTACGGTCTAATGAATGAAATGACTGATTGTGCTTTACCGTGTGAAAAACTTAAGTAGCCTCAGCCGCTTCCACTTCCCTTTTTGGTCCCGATCTTGCTGTTACAAAATTATCTATTTTTGACGAACACCCAGCGGCTCTAATATTTTTATGGTGTTTTTCAGTATTTAAATGCTTTTGAAGTTCATATTTTCTCTTCACCTCCGACGGTTGGCTTAAAAAATTAATATTCTTTTTTAATTCTTCTGAAAAAATACATTTTCTCTTTTGAGATCTGAAAATTTAAAAAATGACTGTTTTATTTGTTTGTCATCATATCACTCGCAGACACTTGTAGTCGCGCGGCGCACGGTAGTTATTAGTTACCTATGGTACCACGGTAGTTCTTCCTCTTTTTTCTTTAAGTTTTGGCCTTCACGTTAGTATTTTGTCATTCGTCAAGTAGAAATTTGCATCAAGTACAATCAAGTACAGCAAGTACAAAGTTTTACATCAATTTTAATAAATTATAATTAGTCATCAGTCATAAGTCGTCAGTAATTACTTTACTGACGACAGATGATTTCATTTGTGCACTTTCACTGAACAAAATTGTACAAAATGCCACCAAAATTGACTAATTTCACTCAATATCAACTTACGAAATTCAATAATTATGAAAACACTTCGACCATCTTTTCTCTCGATGGCGCCAAAACCCACCACGGTAGTTATAGTAACCTACAGTTTTAATTTTTCATTTATACTTTTTGTTTAAAAAGACTTCTGCTAGAAATTGTCAAAATTTACCGGAACCGTAGTTAACGGACCGCTAGACCACAGAGCAGATTAAAAATAAGCGATAAGAGGAGTAATAAGTATTTTGTGAAATGTCCAGGAATACACACTGGTGTTGGAGTTGCAGCGGCGGGGCGGAAGTCCACATAACGTGGTGTGTCCGAGGTTCCCGCGGGGCAAGAACGAGGGCTGGTTCCTCACCCTCGGGAGTGTCGAGTACAACGAACTGCATGCTTTGAAGCGAGTGCCCTCAAGAGGCACTGCTCAGGTCACATTCTACACACCGTCTAGGACAGGTACGCGTTTTTAAGTGAAACTTCTTTATCGGGGTTGGAAAAAAAATTAGTGTAACATTTTTTCGTTACGCGTCACATTTTTCCGTTTCGCGCCATCTTTGTTCTAATCCCTACCACGCGTGATTCGAAGTATATTTTCTCCAGCGGAGTAGGGGTTGGCAATAAACTTTATTTAACCAAATTCTGTAAAGATGCATATAGTAAATTATTTTTTGAAAAATTACGTCATGAAGAAGTTTCACTTCTTTACTTCTTACGAGTGTACGCTAGTACACGCACGTATTTTTTTTTAAAGTGTAGCTCTATTGGTGCACGCGCTTTTCAGCTGAGCAATACTACAAAAAAACAAATTACATTTAATTTTCATCTCGCTTATTGATTTTTTTTTCGTATGGTACCTAAGGCACAATGCATGTTTTTTTAAATTATTACGTCTTTCCTTAGGTATTTTAAGCCAGTCCAAATCTATCTCAAAACAACACGTAATGTTGGATAGGGGGAGATTTACCTCACCATGTATCAAATGATTAACGGGTAGTACAAGCCCTAATATAAGCGGCCAGCCTGATCTTTAGTGTATTTTTTGTATACGGAAAATGTTTTTTCCCCGCTGGTTCGGTCATATTGAAAGAAAGGCAGATGAAAGATTGACAAAACAGATACACTATGCGAATATGGTTGGATGTAGGTACCCGGGGAGGCCTAGATAACATTCCACGATCAAATAGCTCGATTATTATCCGAGGGTGGTATCACGAGTCTTCGAAACCGGCGTGTTTGTATGAAATAGGTAATGAATGTGGAGGAAGTTAGAAAGGTCTGCAAGGATCATGAGCTTTGTCACTCGATATTCTTTGCCAACCCCTTATGGGACTTGGCTTGAAGATAAGCATATATGTATTTTTATTTTAGCACTTGCCCTGTGCTTGGGATAATATTCTATAAATTTTAAAGAAAGCAAAAATTTCGCCCCAGACAGGATTTGAACCTGTAACCTTTCGTCTCAAGCCGACGAATGCTCTAACCAATTGAGCTACTGAGGATTCACTGAGCTAACCCGTTAACGCGGGTAGTTATGTCCTATAGAATATTATCCCATTATAACATTTATAGAATATTATCCTAAGCACGGGGCAAGTGCTAAAATAAAAATACGTTGCGAGAAACGAAAGTTATGGCCATTCTAAAATGTGAATTTCATCTGTAATGATGAACTCATTTGGTGGGTACTCAGAATTGTGTATATATAGGACATAACTACCCGCGTTAACGGGTTAGAAAGTAATCAAAAATTTCGCCACGGGACTTGAATCCTCAGTAGCTCAATTGGTTAGGGCATTATTCTTCGGCTTGAGATAAAAGGTTACAGGTTCAAATCCTGTCTGGGGCGAAATTTTTTCTTTCTTTAAAATTTATAAAGTATATATGTATACGTGATAAACGACTTTTAAAAAGAAGAGGTTCTTGATTCGGTTCTGTTTTCTTTAAAATTTATAAAGTATATATGTATGTGATAAACGACTTTAAAAAGGAAGAGGTTCTTGATTCGGTTCTGTTTTCTTTAAAATTTATAAAGTATATATGTATGTGATAAACGACTTTAAAAAGGAAGAGGTTCTTGATTCGGCTCTGTATTTTTTCTTTTTTGTATGTTTGTTAGGTACGCGATTACTTAAACCGATATTTAATGTTTCTTTTTATGAAGGATAGGTCATGATTCCGCGGATATGGGACATATTAATTTTGTCATGATCCGACTAGTGGATTTTAAGTTATACTTAATAATGCATACATTTCTCATCTGTCTTGACGAACTCATCATAAGGATCATAAGGATAGGGTGTAATAGGATAGGACATGATCAACTAGTAGGATGTCGATAAAATTTATTTGGGACTTTTACTGAACCATTTGCTATATTTCGAAAAAAGAATTATCAAATCGCGACGTATTAACCGATGAAATACTTGGAATCGATTTTTATACAGTTTTACTACCATTAATTATTGAAAAATAACAGTGGTTGCTTGGTAACTAATCTAAAGTCCTATCTCGTAACTTAGATAGATAGATCTAACTATTTCTATAGTATTTCTATATATATATATATATATCTGGGTGTTTATTAAATGTATACTGATAAATTCTAAGTATCTCAATGTATTGGTACCCATAATACAAACGTTTAATTTGCTACTTTGGGAATAGTTTAATTTTTGATATTTATATATTGATATTTATTAAAAAAAATAGTGATTGCATGGTAATTAATCTAACCAGGACCGTAAGGGTTGGCACTCGATACTCTCTGCCTACCGCATAAGGTATTTGGCGTGAAGATAAGTATGTATACTAGGGTGCTTCTTATTTTTCGACTTTTGAAATGTAGCTGCGTCAACCCGCCATTCGCTTCTACCAGCTAAAAACGTATCTGAGATTTGAATTATTTTTTTCCATGGACATTTAGGGGTCGCTACCTAGTGTCAAAGTTTGAATTTTTCAATCTTTTTTGTAGGTATCGATTCAATGCAAATAAAACCGTCCAACTCATTATTAAACACAAAACAACACATTGTAACGTCTTGTGAAAATTATTGGAAGACATAACAGGACATCAAACTGTGGATCGCCTACCTATTTTAGTGTCAGGAGATGGTGTGGATCAATTATTATCAGTTCCCAAACTTGACCATGGAACTGGAGAGGCATGTTCTTCAGCAGTATATGACACAATTCTCTCTTGGAATTTAAGAGATAAAATAAAATGCTTTTGACACCACTGCTGTCAATACTGGATTGAGAAATGGTGCGTGCATCCTTTTAGAGCAGAAGATGGGAAAAGATGTTCTTTGGTTAGCCTGTCGTCACCATATTATGGAAATAATGTTAGAAGCTGTAGTAACTCAGGCACTAGGTCCTTCAAGCGGCTCAGACATATTAATATTTAAACGTTTCAGAACTTTTTGACCCAATATTGATCAGAATAAATTCACAACAGTTTCTTCAGATCCTGACGCTTTAAGTTGCGTAAAAAACGTACCAAATAGCATAGTTTCATTCGCTGAGAAACATCTGAATGATTAGCAACCACGAGATGATTACAAGGAGTTATTAAACTAGCTATTATATTTACTAGCCAAGGCTTAACATTCCGAGCTCCAGCTGGGTTTCTTTGGATGGCAAAAGCACTTTATTGCTTGAAAATTGTATTGTTTAAAGACGAGTTTAAGTTGGCTAAAAAGGAAATTAAATCAATTACTGAAATTTCAGTTTTTATTGTTGTTATTTATATAAGATGCTGGTTTCAAGCTACTGTGGCAGCTTCTGCACCAAATAACGACTTGTGGCTATTGAAAAGTCTCAAAAATTTTTAAAATATTTACAAAGCGTTGTCTACAAAAGCCCTAACGAAGTTCTCAGGGCATTTGTGGTACCTATCCGAAGAATTAGTCGCGCTTGCTTTTTTTGATGATGAAGTTTCGTTTGAAAGTAAACAAAAATTGTTAATAGCACTGAATGAGGAAGGAAGAATATAGTCTAGACCTATAGCCCAAAAGGTATTTATTACCTTGGATGTAAGTCACATTGAAGAAAAAATATTTAAGATTTTGTATCCAGGAATACCTTAAGATTTTTTAAAATACTTGGCATTCCGACAACATTTCTGCAAAAAGAACCTAGTCTTTGGGAAGAATACGAAAATTATAAAGCATCAAAGAAAGTTGTACATTCTATGAGGGTGGTGAATGATATTGCGGAGCGAGGTGTTCAATAAGTTAATTACTACAAACGAGGAATAAAAGCAATACCTCCTTTCGGTGGTAAAAAAATTTAGACAAAAGTACCCAAATAAAAAAAAGCACGTTGTTAGCGTAAGACACTATTTTTGTAACCATTTGTATAATCTGTGTATGATTAATCTATTTTTTAAATAAATAAGAAACTACCAGTCATTAAATCTTTTATTTATTTTCTTTCGCTGGTAGCGACCTCTAAATAATGTCTAAAAAATTTGAAAAAGTATTTGATAAGTAGTTTTTTAAGACTAAGAACAATATAAAAAGGTGACGCGGGTTTATATTCAAGAAAAAAAATTTTTTTAATAAATAAGAATCACCCTAATGTATATTTATTAATTTTATTTTTCAGGTCGCGTAATTTACACGGTGTATATTATGAGCGACAGCTACATGGGCCTTGACCAACAATACAACCTTCAGCTTGAAATCATCGACCCATTACCAGAAGAGAAAGTGGAAAAAGTATACGATACTACTGATAAAGTTATTTTAGAGTGAATATATTTTTAACGTGTACAGTGGTACTATTTAAATTTTGCATTTAGGCTATATTCGTCAAGCTTCGGAAATCCGAATATATTTTAAAGATATCTCAATTGAGTTGTTATTACATAATTAATCATTTCGTTTAAATTTAGATTAGGTCAGCCAATTTGACCGCCTCGTTGGTCGAGTGGCTAGCGTACACGCCTAACTACATCGACCAACCGCGAGGCTCGGGTTCGATTCCCGACGGGGCCAGGCATTTGTGTGATGAACATTTAAATGTCAGCATTTCCGGGTCTGGGTGTTTATTAAATTTATTCTGATATCTATTAATTATTTCTATGTATTAGTATCGTTGACTAACACCCATAACACAAGCATATAATTTGCTTACTTTGGGGTTAGATTCAATTTGTGTGATTTGTTCAGGGAATTTAATAATAAAAGTATGAAGTGTAAAAAGTGTAAAGCCGAAGCGCATAATTTAAATAGTAGTACTTTACCTACTTGTTCTTCCAATAGTTTACTATATGTAAGTCTATTTATTGTTAGTCAATGAGGTTGTCGCCTTCAATCAAGTAAATTAGTCGACTGACTGTCCTCAAAGGATATATTAAAAAATAGTCAAAAGACATATTAAAAAAAACGGAAATCAAACTTTCTATTAGACGTCGGTCTATCATTTTTTTTTCTTCGACTAAATCCAACAATATTTTATTTAGTAAATGTTGCACAACGTCATAACGGCGAATGTGAAAACGTTATTATTGTTATAGATTACAATTAAGATCTCCTGAAAAATTCACTGTAGGTTGCAGTATTAAAATCTTATATATACAAAAATCTTGTGTCACAATGTATGTTGCCATTAAACTCCAAAACTACTGAACTGATTTCGATAAAATTTCACAACTATCTTTTCATGTGATCCTATTTAAAAGATAAGGTAGTTTTTATCCGGATATTGGCGGTACGAAGTTCGCCGTGTTTTTATAAGTTCTCATAAACATTTTACTTATTTAACTGGTGATAACGACGAATTTATCGCATTTGAGCAAGTTTTTGCGTTATCATTATCACTTTTGATGCTGTTATTGCAAGGCAACAGTTTGCATTCAAGTACCTTAATGTTTGCTCGTTCTTTCACATATAATAAGACAGAACTAAATTATTTCTTCGAATTAAGGCTGATGATGAGACTTAAACCGTAATTTATGTGTAATAAATGTATTATATTGCAATAAGTATGTTTTTGTAAAGCTTTCTTAAATATAAATTCTTAAATATAATAGTCCGACGTCTGACTTGACTTCTTAAGGACCCGGGTGCGATTCCCGGTCGGACAACCAAAAAAATAGAATATGTGCATTTTCAAATTTATTATTAAAATAAAGTTGCCCGATTGGCGATAGGCTTGCCACCTATCACATTGTGGGACTTAGTGTCTTCGGCTAGTCGTGGGTGCGTGGTTGTACCTCTGCCTACCTTTTCGGGGATATGGGCGTGAAGATACACCTAAATGTGATTTCTATTTTATTATCAGCATCAGGACAACAACAACCCAGGATCAATTTTTTTTTTTCACAATACTACCACAATATGTAATGTATGATTTCGGTAAGAAAATACCTAAAATTTCACCACATGAATTCAATCCTCGGTAGCTCAAATGGTTATAGCATTCGTCAGCGAAAGACGATAGAGTACAGGTTCATATCCATTTGACAAAACGCAAATGGAGGTATGAAAAGATACCGACTGTCAGAGTCGGTACTGCCGACATCCCACAAGGGCCACCACCCTGGTGCTGAGGAGCGGCCTTCCTGGTCCAATTGGATTTCGCCGCGATCCTATCTCGACCCCGGTTACTCAGCTCCCCTGCTACGACAAAAGGCTCTACTAATGTAAAGACACAACCGCGGTCTATAGATAACGCTGATGTTATAGGTGCGTCGTTGTTCTGTGGTCAAGGAATGAGTCCTATTGAAGTCTACCGGCTACATTGCCCTTTGAATCGGAACGTGACAGTCATTACGGTGGCAGGAATAAATGAGGCGGTGGATCCCTAAAAGGGCGAATTCCTCCACCGCACTCTACCACTAGTGGTCATGTTGGTAAATGACCCTTGTAGCATATGCTGTCTAATGAGGACAGGCAGTCGATGTAACTATCTGTGGAAATAGACTATTGTAAGTGTATTTAATACTACCAAGGGTTTTAGGGCACTTCTTGAAGACTTATCTTTATTTATGTGAGATGTCAGCGAACAGTCACACGGCTTTCCCGGTGGAAAGAAAACAACCGTGGCCTGTATACACCATAGATTTAACGGGTGCGTCAGTGTTTTATGGCCTATTGTAAAAGTCTACCGGCTACCCTACCCTCTGGATTAAAGTTATTATATATGAGTTATTATGGTATAGGGTAGGTGGTGGATCCCTACCCGGGCTAGTAATTGCACAGCACCACCAGTGCTCTTGTTGGTATTGACTTATTTTTCAACTTGTTCACACCTCGTACGAGCTGTCCGATCAGAAAGGCATATGATCTACGAGAACAAAACTGAAAGGTTTTAGAACTGGCAACTTAAAAGCATTATATTAAAAAAATAAGTTTAAATTTTGAAAATAGAACTCTTTACCAATAATATTGAGTGTACATTTCATTCATTTGCCATTTGTTTTACGATTTGGCGGCAAATTGAAAATTGTCTGTGCACGTCAGAATGAATTTAAGCCGAGAAAATTTTCGTGCAATGATTTTTTATGACTTTCGATGTCATATAAGTCAACAAGAAAGTTATGATAGACTTCCATTGGCTTTTCACGATAAAGCCCCTTCTCGTGCCACAGTTTACAACTGGTTTAATGAATTCAAACGTGGTCGAACTAATCTCACCGATGATTTGCGTGAGGGACGGCCTTCTACGCGACGACTGAAGACAATATCAGTGTTGTGCGGCGTATGATAGAGACTGACAAAAGAGTGACCTATCAGCAGATTCGGACAAGTCTAGGCATAGGTATGAGTCAAGTGCACAAAATCCTCCATGAACATTTAGCGGTCAGGAAGCTTTGTGCCCGCTGGATACCGCATAATTTGACCGAGGCTCAAAAACTCCGCCGTGTTGATTGGTGCCGAGAAATGATCCAAAAATTTAACGGAGGTGACTCAAATGCTGTGTTCGACATACTAACGGGTGACGAAAGCTGGATTTACTGTTATGATCCGGAAACCAAAAGACAGTCTGCTCAGTGGGTGTTTCCTTCCGAAGAGTTGCCAACTAAAGTGAAGAGAGGTCGAAGTGTTGGAAAAAAGATGGTAGCCTCGTTCTTCGGAAAGACAGGTCATTACGCGACAGATGTCTTAGAGGATCAGAAAACGGTTAATGCAGAGTGGTACACTAACAACTGTTTGCCACTTGTCTTGGAAAAAGTTCGAGAGAAACGACCTCGCAGCAGGATCCTCCTTCATCACGACAATGCCTCGTCGCACACCGCCAGGCAAACGATCGACTATTTGGCGACCTCAGACGTGGAATTACTAGGTCACCCGCCGTATAGCCCCAACCTCGCACCCTGCGATTTTTGTTTATTCCCGAAAATAAAAGAAAAACTTCGAGGAAAACATTTTATGGACGCCGAAGAAGCAGTGGCTGCATTTCAAAACGCCGTCGAAGAGACCCCTAAGGCCGAGTGGGCAAGGTGCTTTTCTCAATGGTTCCATCGAATGCAGCGATGTATTGATGTAAATGGACGCTATTTTGAAAAGTTATAATAAAACTAATAACTTGCTAGAATGCTTAGTTTTTGATTTTCTAAGAACTTTCAGTTTGACTCTCGTATTACACTCAGCCTCGCATCAACACGGCGAAATTTTTTTTTTAGAGTGAGTACATTTAATGAAATAAAAATATATATGAACATAATCATTTAATACGTGTTAACAGTCACATTTAATATCAAATCCAGATAGAAAATTATGTACCCAACCGTACTGTGAAAAGAATATAGGAAGGTAATCATTATGACGCTTCACCTACTTGTATACAGTGTAACTTTATATAACCCCTAATTTAAATGCCCCTATACATATTTGATCAAGTTGTTGGATTAAAATATCGGATCCCAGTGGGCACTGTTTGTTACACATCACCTTCCTGGAATCAGATTATGTTAAAATGTGACATAGGATCTTTTCTTAGGCGTATTAATATCTTCTTTAAGAGTCGTCAACGCATCAGTAACTCACCTTACGTTACAGGTGTCTATAGACAACAGTGACCACTTTGCATCAGGCGGCCTAATAGCTCGTTTGCCGGTTCACCTTTTAAAAAATCTATAAATATACTTACATAGGTACCTAATAGTACATAGGTAGGCAAAATCTTAGCCTAATTTGGAGCGCGGACATAAAATATACCTACCATTTTAAACCTCCGATGGTAAAAATGGGTGTAATAACCTTGACGTATCTGTATGTGAATAATAAGGATATTCATAAATTGTGAATGAATAGACCCAATTCCATGTCAATTTTTTAAGAACTAACATGATCGAGATTGATCTTACGTCAATGTTTAATTTTAGGATTATTATTTGCAAATTGATATAATCTATCTGGATTTAAATTGATATACTTAATTTTGAGATGCATTAAAATTATTTATATCACGCAATAACATTATTAAGTCATTTTATTACAACAGCAAATAGGTAAATAGTAAAATACCACATCAACAGCTAAGTAACTTAAAACATTTTAATAACTTCAATGACTAAACTATATAGCAAATGTTTACTTGCTAAGCTTCTTTATAACAGACAGCAGGCGTACAGGAATAACTTTAGATAATATACCTAATAATTAACTAAATCCAGTAGCGAAGTCCTCTGTTTCGATATTTGCAAAATTTTTTTTTTATGATATTGGAAGGCAAACAAGCAGACGGTTTTCTTGATGGTAAGAAATTCACGCCGCCTTGAGACACCAAAGGTGGTAATGGTGCGTTGCCAACCTGAGGCCGGGATGTTAGGCCTCGAGCAAACGTAAGTTTACCGGCTACCTTACCCTCCGAACCGGAACACGTCATGACGTTATGGCGGCAGGAATAGGTGTGGCGGTGGTACCAATCCGAGCAAGTCGCTGCTAAACTCTACCACCTAGTCGGATGTAATGGTGCTAGTGACGGTGAGCCTATGCTCGCCTTTTACGAGCTGCCTGGCAAGGAAGGCAGATGATCTGTTCTACAAAGTAGCCCGGACCAACACCCTTAATATGGTCTAAAGATTGCATAGCATAAGAGATAAATTAAGATTCACTGCAGATGTCTAGTTTCAAGTCAGTGATGCTTTTCGACCATCATTAAAATTGAAAATTAATTACTAGACGGACCTAAAAAGTTTTGAAGTGTACACAGCAAATCCCTAGCAAAGTATCTGTCTGAAGGAAGGCTTTAATCAATTTTGCTATAACAATTTGAGATACACACGATACACAGCAAAAACATTCGAAATATTATTCTTAAGGACATTCCCAAATCACAAACATAGTATTAAAAACAATGAAATGTTACGCATCTCAAGCACCTACATCGTTGGCTTGGAAACACTGACAGAAACAGATCTCTTTTTTCGCTACACACTAATTTGTTGTTATCTAATTTTTTTAAGATACCTATGTACGATTATCGACTCTGTGGTCTAGCGGTTCAGTTGTTGGACTTGACTGCATGAGGTCCAGGGTTCAAATCCCGGGTCAGGCAATAAACAGAAAATTGGGTTTTTTCCAATTTTCTAATAAAACAAAAAGAAACGTTGCTTGGAATTGGATAGGTGCCCGGTTGGCGACAGGCATGCCACCTATCACATTGTGGGACGTAGTGTCTTCGGTTGGTTGTGGGTGCCCTGGTTGTGCCTCTGCCTACTTCTTCGGGGATATGAGCCTTGAAGATACATAAGATATGTACTATAGCAATATATAATTATTTAAGCAGGTATATACAGCGTACATAGGTGTATGTTCTATTTATTTTCAACACTGAGATATCTTGTAATAGACCTATTTTAGTCAATGACTATATTTTGCAAACAGACTTAGGAACAATTGCAACAACAAAAATAGTAAATTTTGAATACTGAAAACCAGCAACTTTTTCAACTTAGATATAAATTATGTTGGTGCTTAGTTTAAATGCAAAAATACTTACCCTAATATCAATACCTAACACTCCAACTAGCAATCACTAAAATACAATTTCAAACATTTACACTAAAATTTTCAAAATTCGGAAACTATGCCCCTGCTGAAAAATTTTTAGAGTTCCTAAATGCTAAATTTATAAGGGGTAACCATCATTTACCATTTAATAAGCACCAGAAATAGATAATGATTTCAATGGCTCAAAAATAACTAAATTTTTGAAAACCTGATTTGTAAAATTATTAGCTAGTTGTATGCAGTTTTCATATTAGCACTAGAATTACCTACCAGCTTCATTATTATTTATGAAAACCTTCCATTACGATATTTTCATTAAACAAATCCACCCATACCATCTTACCATTATGTATGGTATGGGAGTATGGGATGGGCAGTGGGTAAATGAATTTTTTTTTTCTACATCATCTCTTATTATTCATAGTAGGGACTAATAAGTGTTATTATCAAAGCTTTGTAGCAATAATTGATATATATAAGTATTTATTAACTAATAATTACCTAACTGTTTGCTGTAGATGACTTACACAGTTACATTATTTATTATTGCATGTGCACAAGTTGTTTAGTTTTATTTTAACTTTTGTTACTTGACACTTTCCTGGCACTTACTTCTGCATTCAGATACACCAAATTGTCTTTAGAATCAGTCACTAAGTTTTCTATACAAAATTATATCATGATAGATTAAATGGTAATTGATGTCTCTGAGTGTGTATGTTAGTGTTTTATCATTTAGCTACATTTCACAACTTAAATATTGAAATGTTTAACTTAGCTATTTTGCAATGTGTGTTATTAAAAACAACTATGATAGTGACATACATAAAATTTAAATAAAAGTGACTTATGAATGTGCAGGGACACTAATGTAGCTAACATCTAAGATCACTATTAAATAAAATGTAGTTTCGAAGGAATGTTCTTTAAATATCAACAATAGCCCTTAGCATTAAAATTATTACAAGTTTAAAAATAAATACTGCAATTTACTCCCCTAAGTTGTGTTGTACAGCGGTACAGCCTCACTCAAAGTTTTTGCAAAAAATATTCTGTACTGTAAAATTTAAAAAATCTAAATTTAATTTAATGGCAATCACTCCATAATACTCACATAATTTAATGGCAATGTTATTCTTAAAAATACTGTAAGAATAAAAATTAACTTTTAAATGAGCTTTCTCACCAATTTTGTTTTTCATTTTTCCAATCAATTTATTAATCACAACACCAAGGCTAATAAAACAAAATATTAATAATTTACCGAGATCTATCGTCACTTACACTATGTATATCTATAATTTATATCCACTAAGCACTGACAGTGAAAGTATAATGATTAACAGTTTTTACTAATAGAAAACTTGAAATTGAAACACTTGGAAAATAGCAAGAATGCGAAGAACTGGGATTAATGCTTTATTTTAATGAAATTAATACATTAATCCTTCGCATGCCGGAACTCAGATCCACACAATCCAATTATAATGCAGCGTTAAAGTCGCAGCATACCAGAGGTTAATCATAAATTACTTAAATATTACAATTGTAAAATTTCTAATAGTTATCTAACCTACTAATAATCTTTCACTTTGTTGTGTGCATCATTTAAATTGAAGGTCAAAACCAACATAAAAATAGACTATTTTTTAAACATTACTGCTTTTCCAACTATTTCAAATTATTTTATGACTATTTTTCTTTTTATTATAATTTTTATTTGAAACATGTAGCATATTTATTACTTATCAGTGATAAGTACCTTGTAGAAGCCATCAGTTTTATCCATAAAGTGCTTATAAAGCTGTTTAAAATTACTTATTGAATAAGAAACACACTCAAACAATATCTAATATTGTTGGTGTGTTAGAATTATGTTATTTTTGTTTCTTTGGTTCATCAATTGCTCGAGCATCTGTAATAGCAAGCCGTTCTCTGGTTAAGATACCATCTAGCTGATTGGTAAAAGCATCAAAAGAAAACTTGGTTTCAAATCTCTTTCTTCCTGCCTCTCCATACCTTTTACATAAATCTGGGTTTGTAAGCAATTTATACATAGCATTGGCAAATGATTCACTTGTTGGGTCACATAGGAATCCAGTAACATCATTCACAATAGTTTCGGTTGGTCCTCCATTATTCACTGCTATGACCGGTTTACTATAATACATTGCTTCAAGAGGAACAATGCCAAAATGTTCATTAGAAGGAGTGTACAGTAATGCCTTGCAGTTGTATAAAAGAGACACTTTTTCAATATCTTTTGGAGATTTCATGAATGTTACTTTGTCTTCAATATCAAGCTCAGCCGCCAAATCTGTGAGCTCAATAAAATGCTCCATATTTTCCAAATTAATGGGATCAAAACCCCCAGCCATTATTAAATGAACTCTATCCCAATCTGAACTAGAAATGTGCTGCTTTAAATCAGCTAATGCTTTTAATGCTAATTTTAAATTCTTCTTTCTTTCATACCTATTTATTGATAAAAATACAAACTTATCAGCACCAATTGGAACTATTTCTTTTAAGCTTTTAGGCACAGTAGATTTAAAGAAATCAGCATTTATAGAAGGGTAGCATATGTCTGGTACATCTTTTATTTTTTTGAATGCATCCTGATAAACTCTAGCTGTGTACTTACTATTTACTAAAACTTTATCAGCCCAAGCAGTGGTTAATTCTTCTAACCAATTCAGTGGTGCCCTATATAACTTTTTCAGAAAACCACCTCGCGAAGAAAGTAGCTTGTCAGGATGATGACAATAAAAGACAACTCGATGAGAACCTCGTGCCATTTTAAGAAACGGTATACACAACGATATTAAGTCACAGAATATTAACATAGGTTCTTCAACTGGTATTACATACCAAGCTAGATATATAGCAGCGTAAACCATTCGCGTGTAGGCGCATAAGGCTTTAAACCTCCCAAATATAGAACGAGGCATCCAATCACCAACCACAGCAACTGGAAATGTTCCATCACGTGTTTCAGAAAAACAGTGCGAAGAATCATGATGGTTAGTGTAAAAAGAAACTTCGTGGCCTTTACTTTTAAATGCTAAAGCGGCATCTAAAACCAAACGTTCTGCTCCTCCGATACCCAGGTCTGGGTGGAGAAATAATATTTTCACCATTTTAAAACTATTTGTTTATTCACTATACTGTAACGTTCATTATTAGATTAATAGGCATTACCCAATTGTAAATGTAAATAACAGATTACACCTCTTTTTCATCCAATAAATTAAATAAAGAAATAATTAAATTTCCAATGTCCACGTCCACTCCATCCTGTACAGCTGACATGGACAGTTACCTCAGATTATATAGTAATACTTTATACTACGGACAATTACTTTACTCTTTGACAGCTGTACAGTGTTGCCCTGTGGTATTGCAACAGACTAGTAAGAGTCCAGAGAACTACACGTTGGTGCTGCCAACTATATTTTTTAAAATCCGCCAAGTTAGTTAAATATCCGTTTGCTATTTTTTATCCGTCAATAATTTAATCACATTTACACCACTTTTTGAATGACATGCATACATACATGTCTTCACGTCATGCCCCTTAAGGAGTAGGCAGAGAGTATCATGTGCCAGAATTCACCATCCTGGTAGATCAAACACGCCAGTTTCGGAGACTTGACACTAGCTTCGGATAGGTCTAGGCCTCTCCGTGTACCTACATCCATCTATGTTTGCATGGTATATCTGCCTCGCCAGTCTTTCATCTGTCCTTCTTTCTACCTTTTCATACGAGCGATTCTTTCTCATTTAAATACCAACACTTTCAGCCCCACTCTTTCTTGGTGTACTATATAACGTACTATGAAACGTATTATAGTGTAAATGACTTACTTGCAAAAAGGATTCATTGATAAAATACATATATTACAATTAATTATTAACAACTATAAATATGAAATGTCTTGCCGAGGAGTTTGTTTCTTCGTTTCTTCTCCTGACTGGCTAGGTTTAGAAACGGTGCTAGTGTATGGTAGATAGGGCAGAATTCGATCGTAATAACTTTTGCTGAAATTTATAACTGCTAGCCTAGTAACAAATATATTTTAAGGAATTTATATGTTACAAAAATAAAAACTACAATATATAGAGCACGCCCTTCCAGCTCGTTGAAAGAAACGTAGGTCGTAGCGCCATATTAGTAGCAATCCAGTTTTGGCATTCAACATTATTTTGTTAATTGCATGCCCATAGATTTATGATGTAATAGATAAACAATGTCAGTCAAAACCATAGAGGCGATCATCGCACATGCTATAACGGCCCATCATGGCCCATTGTGAAGAGGCGCCGATAGATTTAGGATGTAACAGATAAACATTGTCAGTCAAAACACGAGACAAAAAATATACCTACGTGCGAGTAAATTGTTTAAGTGTGAGTTAAAAATGGATTTTTATTAGGCGACGCAAAGACTACAATAAGGCCACAAACGTCAACTATATCGATAAATGAATTTAATTTAGTGATTTTTTAAAAGATCTAGCTAGTTAATTAATATGTCCCATCAAATATTGCCTTTTCTTATCACTACCACAGTGACTGTAGTGGATTACTACTTAAAGCCCGTATTTTTGTGTCACCATCTTAGCTTTTCTCTAAAGCTACTCCAATGCTTTTTATTGTCATACTCCGGTGAAAGGGTAGGATAATTATTAGAAAAATAATGTGAAATATCATGGCACCATACAGAAAGCAAAGGCTTTTTTCATGGCTTGTGACAGCCAACCATCATACGACTATTCTTAAAATAGATCGAGACAATCGTGGACTATTGACACGAAATATCCTATAGTTACATGATACATCACTGTCCTGTGGCCATACTTTAAGGCGTTTTGTGCAAGTCTAGCAGCCCAACACTTCACACTCGAACATCACACGGACACAACAGCTGAAAGAGGTAAGGTGAATTTGAAGTTCCAACCCGGGCAAATCAATCAACTATCAATAATCTTGCTGATAATGACCCATGTAAACTTTGCTCGCCTCATACTAGCTTTTTGATTTTTGGGTAGAACAACGGCCTATAATTCTTCAACACCACACATATACTAACAAAGGAAAAACAAAAAAATTACATCTATAGGCGATAGTTATCTCTTTCCATCAGGAACGCAAATTGCTTGTTTGCACTTAGGGCATAAAAAAAAATCCTCTGTATTCTCACAATGACGATGACGAGGTCATAAAGCTTGATCTTAATGTAAAGAAGTTATACTAAAATGAAAATTTGTTATTTTCGTCTAATTCCAAAATTCTAAGTCCGCTCTTTGAAAGTGCCATATCTATACATATAATAAATCTGTAGAAAGGTCAATTCTGTACATTGAAAATATTGAATAATGAAACTGTACTTTTTCTGTGAATGAAACTGTTCTTTACTGTACATTTGAAAAAATAAACATCAGGGGTGTTACTGGATCGATACCAAACCCAAATATGTGATTAAAAAAATGTTGTGTCTGTCTGTATGTTCAGACATCACGTGAAAACTAACGGTTCGATTTCGATAAAACTTGGTATAATTTTACCTTATTATCCTGGGCATAAAATGGAATACTTTTTATCCTGGAAAAATACGTAGAAAAAAAATATTTTTCAGTTTTATCACGCGAAGACTGACATCCGCTCGGACGGAGTTGCGGGCAGGCTAGTTTGTAATAAAATATTCGGAAGTAAAGCCTAGCTTGTAATCTAGCCATGAGTACCATTTGCGTAATGTCACATGTGTTACTTGGAGTCCACCAATCTTTATTTAAAATCGTCTTAATAAAGTATTCGTTAGGAATGTATCAGAACACAACTATAAATTAATATAATTTAAATTACATGAGAGAAAAATCTAACCCAGACTTTCCCAACTATTATTTCACTGAGCGTCCCCGAGCCAAAAAGAATATTTCCGTGCCCCCTTAAGTAATTTTCAATACAAATAGGAAACACACATTTTTCTTATGAATTAAATTATTTATTTTTAGGTATTTTAAATACGTAGAATAAAGATACAATGTATTAATTAAGGATAAACAACGGAAGAAAACATTTAAATAGTAAAATACTTTCACGAAAATCGAAATAACCTACATTTTGGGTTGAACATCATGAAACTTATCACAATTGCACTGCAATTGGCACATTGGCTTTTTCGCAAAGAGGATTTTAAGTTAACAGATTCTCATCCTCATCCTCCCACCTCCCGACTTTAAAACACCCGTAAATTATTTTTTCTGTTACGTTTATGTTTTTTTTTTCTTTTTAGAAGGGTTTCATCCTGGAACCTATAAAAATATCTGTAATGACCTACCCTACATTTTATACTTACAATTTTCAAATAACTTTTAATTTAAAGTAATTTTAAAACAAATAAATAAAATATCTTTAAGTACATGAGATACTTGAGCTTGTATGTTTTGAACCAGTCGATCGATTTTAGGTTCAGTATTTGCTAAAGCTTTGATTAAATCGCTATCGACGGCAAGCCGATTTCGCTTCTTAGTTTTTATTAAAACAAGAACTGAAAAAACTGTCTCGCATAAATAAGTGGATGAAAATGGAATAAGTACTTTTAAAGCAAGAGATGCAACTCTTGGGTTAACAACGAATCGTTTGATCCAAATTTTTTTAACGTTAAAAGATAAAAGTCATCTTTCATTGTCGAATCAGCCTTCATTTCTAAAAATTATTCTTGAACTTCTTCAGGTAATTGTAAGACATCGACAACAAATGGGTTTCTGGTTATGTGCCACATTGGAGACCCGGAATTGATATATCGATAGTATCGATTAAATTCAGTTTTCAATGCTTCAAGATGAGTTCGTATTTCAGATTTTAAATTTTTACTCAGTTTTTTCATTACGAATGGCTTCTGACAGCCGTGAAAAATAAAATACGTTTTCATCAGACTTAAAAATAAAAATAAATATTCGTCAACACCGTTGTCCAAAAATATGATTTATAGACTAAATTTAATATAAAATATTCATAAAAAGATTCATATAGGTACTAAGGACATTTCTGCCTTAAGTAGAAATGTATTTTGTATAACAATGTATCTGAATTTAGCTAAACAGCCAATATATATAATATTCATCGATATTTAGGACGTCACTGCTTTGTCAAGTCCTAGCGTAACCAAACAATTTACCATTTCAGTTGATATCTTGTCTAATTCTGATTAAATTTACAAAATACACTTATATAAAACAACTAGTATTTCGCGCGGCGCGCAGCTCGCATGTGATCCGCCGCCCATGTAGACTGTTGCCCAGTGTGGCTAGTTTTTGTTACACTTTTAGTTTTATTTTCTTTTAGTAAAGAATGGTAAAGAGTTGTGTTTGCTTGAAAGGAGGTTATCAGTAGTAGTTTGAGCTCAACCTCTGTCAAACTACACATATCGCGTGCTGCGCGAGCTAAGATCTAGCACCTTGGGCTCACAGTTCGGACTGCGGCCTCACTGTGAGCTCGCAGTGCTTCAGACAACACCCTTTAGACATTGAAGTCGACACTCAAATCTATATTTCCCACAGGTGCATTCTCCATATAGAATTTCGCAAAATGCCACCAAGTAAACTAAGGGATGGTGAAGTCTTTTCTCGCTAGAGAGACTTAATCAAGTGTACTTAGGGTTCAAACTCATTCAAACTACTCATATCGCATGTTGCGCGAGCTGCAACCAGCTCGCGAATAGTACCATGTACTCACAGTTCGGCCTACGGCCTCACTGTGAGCTCGCGGTGCTCCAGTCTACATCTCAAGAGATCAAAGTCCATACTGAAATCGATATTTTCAAATAAGCGCAGGACTTAATCAAGGGTATTTAGAGTTAAAACTCGTTCAAACTACACATATCGCGTGCTGCGCGAGAAACAAGCAGCTCGCGAATAGCACCTTGTGCTCACAGTTCGGTCTTCAGCCTCACAGTGAGTTCGTGGTGCTCCAGTCTACATCTCAAGACATCAAAGTCCATACTAAACTCGATATTTCCAAATGAGCACAGGACTTAATCAGGTGTATTAGAGTTAAAACTCGTTCAAACTACACATATCGCGTGCTGCGCTAGCAGCAAGCAGCTCGCGAATAGCACCTTGTGCTCAAGTTCGGCCTGCGGCCTCACTGTGAGATCGCGGCGCTTTAATCTTGAAAATTGAAAATTCAGCAGAAAAACGTTTTTTAACAGCAACCATTTTGATTTGAAAATTAGAAAATTGTTCATGAGGCCTTGGTAATTGCCACCTAGGCTCTATAAAATAGCATAATCTCGATCTCACTACTTGTTTTGGTTTTGGCGGGCCGTTGAAAAATTTTGTCCAACTAAAGGTAGCTCAAGGGAAATTATGCATTATGTTCTTTTAAAGTAAATCAGAAGACATAAGATTTTTTATTGCATCATAGCTGTAACAGATTTTCAACAGTAACTTCCGGTAGCCATCTCGGATTTTAAAATTGTTGCTAAATTTGAAATCAGCATCTTCTTTTCAGTCTCAAATGACACCAATGTGGTCATTTTATGAAACGGTTGCGAAAATAGCAATGTTTCAGTAAATTTTGCTTTGAATGTCAGCCATTTTGTTTTCAAAATTTTCAACTTTTTTTTTAATTTCTAGCAATTGCCTAATAAGCTCTAAGAAATGGCGGTATCTCAGACTCGCTACGCCTTTCTGTTTAAACTGACCTCTGATAATTTGTTACCAGGCACAGGTAGCTTAACAAATATTTTAAATTTGCTTACTTTTTAATTTGGCTTTATTTAAGAGTTCAAAAAGATTTAGTCTTGGTGTAACATAGCGGTTTTTCATTAAATACTTCCGGTAGCCATTTTAGATTTCAAAATGGTCACCAAATTCAGAATCAGCGCCCTCGTTTATGTCTCAAATAATACCCAAATCAATTATATCTATAACGGTTAGAAATCTTAAAAAATGTAAAAAACCGATTGTTGTATGGCGGCCGTATTATTTTTCGCCTTTTTGAATTTTTTTCACAAGTTCTGGTAATTGCCACCTAGGCTCTACAAACTGGCATAATGATCAACGATCCATGTCTTTCCGTTTAGGCAGGCCGTTACTTAAGTTTTTACCAGATTATGGTGGATCAGATTTTACAATTTATTTCTTACTTTCAAGATTTATGCTATTATATGGCACAACAATTTTCAAGCTATATTATAACTTCCGGTCGCTATCTTGGATTTGAAAATTTAGACGGCAACTGGGAGAACAATTCGGTGTGAGTCAGTCAGTCAGTCAGTCAGTCAGTCAGTCAAACATCAATATCGTCGAGATACCTTCAATACTTATGGAGAGTACTCGGTACTCGATTCTCGTTAACTTGATATAAAAAAAATAGAAGCTTAATTTTTTATCGAAATATCTCTAAAAATAAGTGAAATTTGGATATTATACTCCGTCACGTGCGGCGCGGCACACGACACGCCGCCGCCACCCCCGCCCTCCATCCCGCTACCGCGGTGTCCGCGCGGTGTCCAATTATTCCGCAGTTAAATACTGGACTCTCGGTGTACCGTGTACGAAGTTTACTAAGAAGTTATTTAATATTTCGTTTTTATGTTATTTTATGTCATGATATATGTTCGCATACTATCACGTCCTCAAATATTGAAGGTATCTCACCAGTCATCCTGTATAATAATAATAATAATAATAATAAATTATTTAAAGTAAAATCATAATAATAATATATATTAAAACAATGCAAATAAATATGTTGTAGTAAAAATTCCCTTTTGGGGCAGGCCACTCTCCTGGGCGACTGGTTCAGGAAGTGGCGTGTAGAAGTGAACCCCGATAAAAATAAAGCGGTGTATTTTAATCAAGGTGTCACACCCAGTCAACGGATGAGACCCAGTCGTAACCCGGTTACTATCAAAATTTTCGTTTATAACTATATATAGACAAAAATATGTCGTTTGAACCGCATATTTTGCGTGTCACAAACAAGGCTAAGTTAGTACTAAGTCGTCACTATTATCTAATTAATGGAAACAGTAATACGTCACTTCGTAAGAAAGTGACACTTTACAAGACATGTGTTTGACCCATATTAGCTTACGGTAGTGTAGTCTTCGCGCATACCTTCCCGACCAATTTTAAAAAGTTACAAGTAGTTCAGAATAGGTTCATGCGAACTGCTACCGGTTCTCCGTGGTACGTTTGCAACGAGGACCCAAATAGCAACCCACCAATCGTAGAAGACCCCGCCACGTGTTATTGGATCCTCCGGACCCAATAAACGCGTCAAACGCTATACTCCCCCCAACCCGAACAAAAACTCACAAAACAACATTACTCTACACCGTCGCCGCCGGTCTCTCTCTAGCGCCCGGCACCTAAAGCCGATCGACGAGCCGCCACTACTCCTCCATCAAGTCCACCAAGTAACCAGAACGCAGTACCAATTCGAAGTACGGTCTCCCGGGAGACAGCCCTTGTTGCTGACGTTGTAGGGAACAGTCCAATCCATTTAAATAATGTCTCGGGCTGAGCACTCTGCTCGGCCCAAAATAGCCCAGTGAAGAAGTAAAAACCTCGCGGTTAGCAACAAATTAGCCATTCAAAAAAAAAACACCCGTCAGGAAAAGTACTGCCTGCTAGTTATACATTGAAGATGTTTATTTATAGGTATATGAGTGAGGACAGAAAGTACTTATTACTCTATTCGAGAAACTGTCCGGCCCCTGGCCTTTTTGTATTGAATAAACCGCCTTGGACTTTGGTGAAGCCGTCGTCCGAGGCTGAATCGTTACAGGTACTCATGTACTCGTCTATGTCTACGAGAGCCTTATCTGAGCAAGCGGACGGATAGGGGGCCCGAGAAGCGGCCCATTTATGAATTCCCCTTGGCGGCAGGGATAAAACGACCTACACAGCTTGAGACCCTGTGGGCCCCTGTCGTTTATGGCAACAGGGGTGTGTACCTACACAGCCCTTACGTGTGTGTTGATGTAGAGCCTTACGTACGTTTTCCTCTTTTCGACGGTCTTGCTTCAACTTTGGATGGTGGAGGACAGACATTTGTTGGCTTTATGATAATATGTAATTAAACTTTAATCGTCCTATTATTTATAGATTCTCACTACGGCAGTGGGCACGTCACAACAGCCTTGACAAAGGCTGTGAATCGCTGTGGTTGTACGCGTCTGCTCGTGGTGGCGGTTAAGTGGGATATGCCTGAAGCATTAAAACGTCAACCGTGTTAATTTTCAACTGTCATAAATTCTTGCTGCTATGTATGCGATATTATATTATAAATAATATTAAAGTTGTTCAGAAAGGGCAGCTATTTTTAAACGAGGAAATAGGCATAGCAATTTTAAAACTTTTGCCTATGTGTCATTCGTATTTAAAAAAAAGAACCGTCAGAGTACAATGCTACAAGCATCGTCTTTTCGGTCAGTGAATTTGACAGTCCTCAGCAGTTTTAAATTGATTATTTTAATTCTTAAATTGTGTGGAAGGTAGCGCTGCAGTCCTTATTGCCATTTTACAAAATTTCATTATTGATATACGGCAACATTACAATAACAGGGTTGCCAACCGTAAAGTTGAATCGATCCTATTTGTACGATCATTGATACACTGTACGAAGTTAAAGTCAATCATAAATTGGCGCGTATACATTCCACATACATCCATTTCATAACGCCCTTACTACAGTTTAAATTAAAATTTCGCGTAATATTCTTTTCTTAAAATAATTAATTAAATACGATTTTTCCTAGACATTGGCATTCAATGCTACGGCAATCACAGTATAAAAACAATGTACATAAAATTCGCGACCTACGGCTAAATCCTCAAAGCTTTAGCAAACGCTACGGCATTTTCTCAATATCTAACAAAATTAATTTATGAAAATTATACTTCTTATAAATAGGTAAATAATGGTATGTCTTATCTATTAACTCATTTAATTTATTTAGTATACGTACATACCTGCCTTTAATAAATCGATAGGCACAAAGTGAATAAGTATATCTACAAAAAAGCAATTTTTGCAGGAGATCATAAATATGGAAACTATTTTAAATTTCTGAAAGCATTCAGCCGATTATTTTGAAAATTTTACTAAATACAGTTTTAGTGTATACGGATATATTTCTACAGAATTTTAATCTATCCCTCGAAAAACGTTAATTATAAACATCACGATAGGCTCGACCTTAGCTTAAAAAAAATATAGCAATATAAAATCCCTTTTATTCTCGTTTCATTGGAATAAGATAGCATGCAATTAAAACAAGTTTAGTTGGTGCTCAGCAGAATTTTCACAAACACCAAAAAATAATCTAACAATAAAACCAAAAAGTTAAAATTTTCAATAAACCTTCATTGTCCCTCCATTCAAAAATTAAGATACACCGACAGGCAAACGACAAACAAACTGGTTGATAAATGATAACGTAAAATAGAGTCCGGGCTCGTGGTCCCCCAAGAGTTCAGTCATTACATTTGGTTCTAAATAAAAAAAAATGTGTGCGTGTACTAGCGTACACTCGTAAGAAGTGAAGAAGTGAAACTTCTTTATGACGTTATTTTACAAAAAATAATTTACAATATGCAACTTTACAGAAATTGGTTAAATAAAGTTTATTGCCAATCCCTACTCCGCTGGAGAAAGTATATTTCGAATCACGCGTGGTAGGGATAAGAACAAAGATGGCGCGTAACGGAAAAATGTGACGCATAACGAAAAAATGTAACACAAATTTTTTTTCCAACCCCGATAAAGAAATTTCACTTAAAAAATAAACTGTTTTTTTTACTATTTCATAACTAATTGTTGTTATTTTTTTCTAAACAAACAGAGACTCCTAACTTTATGACAAACAATATCGATAGAAATGACAACACTTTTTTTACCTTAAGTACAAGCAAACTGTACGAATAGTACGATTCCGTAGCCATAACGTTGGCAACCCAGCCGCCATGTTTTAAAAACCACTTTATAAACATTAAAACGTGTCTCCATGTTTAACTCATTCAAAATGTTAATTTTTTGTTTTGAACCCGATCTTGGATTTGCAGATTGAGAAAACTAGCACCGCTCAACACACTAGATTGAATTTTCTGTCTGATCTGCCCTATTTGACCTACACCAGTATTTGAATTAAGCATTTCGACATGAACTTGTTTTTACAGAAATTGTTTTTTGTTCCTGCAACGAGATTATGATAACTACGAGTAATATGATGTCTTCAATAAAACTCGTAAGTACAAAACATTGTTAAAAGTTAAAACTGTGTACTTACGAGTTTTATTGAAAATAAATAATAGAACAATTAGGTATTATGATTATATAGAACTGTCCTGTATTTTGAGTTGGATATTTTCATTCAATAACTTGAATTGAAAGCTTCGTAGGTTTTCGGAACAGTTTCTGATAAAGGTAAATACATTTACAACTAGAAAATTTTTTTTAAATGAAAATGATAAATTCTAACCTAAAATGCCGATCGAAAATTTTTATGTTAGTTTTGCTATCTTCAGTTTTATGCTCAGATAAAGTATCCCCTAGATGGATCACATTTAAGTTGAATAAATAACCTATACCTCTCTCAATAATTTTAATGTTGACATCGTATGTGTCAAAAAGAGATAGCAATTGCACTTCCGTGCGTCTTCAAACGCCGAGCGCCACCAGTCTAGAATCGCCATATTGTTTGTTACTCTGCTGGTTAACACATTATTTTGACGATTTTGCTTAAAATAATTACCTATTGTGAATAATATAACGGTTTGAGTGTGGTTTTCATTTCGTAAGAATAATGGCGTGTATTGGGCCTGGATGTTCCAATAGAGTTGGTATTTTGAAAGAAAATAATGCAAAAGTCTCGTTTCATCGGTAAGTTAACTTAATCATTATTATATGTTAGA
>NJDD01001848.1:81537-105673 GCA_002245505.1 Calephelis nemesis | reverse complement strand
TTCTCTTTCAAGCAAATGACATTTTGTTCTTATTAAAAAGAGAAAAAACTTTTCCGTAAGTTTTGATTAAATGTGATCCATCTAGGGGATACTTTATCTGAGGTTTTATGTAATTATTGTTTCATTTTGACATTTAATGCACATTTAAATAGATTATTAAAATTAATTGGTGTACAGAAAAACAAATTTGAATATAACTAAGGAGGTTATTTAACTATAATAATAGATATTATGTAGAAGTCCAACTGACCAAAGAGGCAGTTAAAAAAACTGTAAATTTATATTACATAACATTATTGACATTGATTTTGTTCAGTTTTGCTTTGTATACTATAATAACTAGAACATTTTCATTTTTGTGTCTTAAATATGAAAGCTTAATTTTTTAAATCTTTCATCATACTAAACAGTCAGGTTTTGTAACTTTTATAATTTACATTCATTTTATGTAATATACATATTAAAACTAGGATGAATACATTCTTATTATGTACCTACTTAACAATTTGGTCATGTTAATGTCACATGACCCAAACATGAGAAGCGAGAACACAGAATTATTTAGTAAATATTTTGTAGAAGCAAACAATGTAAAAAAATATTGTTAAACTCTTTCTTCTGTGTTTTATCATTTACAATATTAAATTTTATCATCATTGAAATTAACTGAATTTCTTTCAGTTATCAGTATTTCGTTTTCATCCCCATGCAGCGATCCCAGTGACAATAAAAATGATTGTAATTTGATAATCACAAATTTTTTTATAAACAAATTACAGTCATATTTTATTGTCACAAAAATTAAATCTGAAGTCATTTGAAGTCCTCATAAAGGGCCTATATAGAGGTTATACCATGACATATATCTTTATACATCTAGATATTAAATATTTTGTTCTCGAACGCGATATGGCATGGCAAAGAGAATACAATACTACGTAAGAAGAGACGGGACTTCATAGAGAAAACAAAAACACCAAATGTCAAAACGGAGAGACCTTTCTCAGCCAACCTGAAAAGTATCTTACCAAAACTACCAACATTATGAAAAAATAATAGTGATGTGCATTCTATCGTCAGTCGCTATCGATATCGATAAAATCAAAATTATGCAGATAGGGTTCCCATAAATATTATTTTTACTTTCATTGGTTTCGTATTCGTATTCAAACAAACTTAATTACTGCTTTACCATAATACAATAATTCTACTTTTCGTTAGAATCAACTTACGACACAAATTAAAGTTAAGTTTTTTACTTGAACTATTCACAGATTGAATGTTAATCTTTAATTGTATATTTTAACAGTTTGGTTATTTAAGGAATTCGTTTTTGAGGTTACCTAAATGTTTTTAATTTATTTATTCACATTTATGTTATTTTTATTTTTTTACGTTTTTAAGTCCCAATTCCTAGTCCCTAGAAGAAATATCGTTACCTATTTCGAAAAAACTTTAAACGGTATAGATATCAGATTTCTTAAACTTAAATATTTCTCAAAATCACAACAAATTACTAAATAGGGTAAAAGGTAGTAAAATAATGTTAGCATTTATTAATACAGATTCAAAGTTCAATAAGTCTAACGAAAAACATATTTTTGTAGAAACCTTTTTATGTTAAGACTTTTATATTTCAATATGTAGATTGTAGAGTAAAGGAAGTTCTATTCAAGACGTATCAAATATTCCCAAACACGATTGAATGAGGTTAGTTAATTTTAGGAGTTTCAGTAGATAATATTATTTTATTAACATCAAACTTTGATGTACTAGTTTAAAACAGCTCTAACAGTTGAGAATAGCTGCGATAAAACTGAGTTACAAAATTACAGGCGGAAAAACTTAGACTTCGAGTTAAATCAATTAAGTGTAAAAAAACCTTATAAAATTATACCAAAAGACCATCACAAAATAAAATATACTCTTAATAGCAACACTTTTGATGGTGTTTTGGCGGGGTTGAATTTTTTTAAAGTTAATTCGTCACTTTTTGTACCAGGCTAAGACCGTAAGGCCATGCTGCAACTTCTTCAGTATGTAAAAATGAATTCTTTTTGACATAGTCATAAATCGTTATTCCAAGTTATGTCTTCTTTGACGAACTTCATTGGTGGGATTGAAAGAAGTGCAGCTTAATACTTTTTGTGCTTTTTTTTTCTTGAACAAACATACGGCTGTTGTTTATAATATATTGCTAAAAACGGCTCTTCTAATGGCATAAGGATACGGTGGCTTAGCCATAGATGTTTAAGGTGCATCGCTGTCCTGCTCCCGAGATGATAGATTTATTGTGCAATCACGATTATAAGATTGAATCATGATAGAGTTTAACGTGAGCACGCCTGTTACGTGCAATCTAGCAATGAGGCAGATGGCCTATTATACTTAGCAGACCCGGGTTAACACGGGGATAAAATAGTATCGCCACACGGTATGTTATTTCATTTGAACTACATCGTTAAGCATTTGAAATCAATATGAAATAATTGATTAACTTTGTTAAGGCAGCTCGCCACTGGTCATTTGTTACAAAATAATTAAATTAATATCCCGGAACAAGTTACATAAATTAAATTTAAGATAAAAGTAAACATATCAAGCATGTTTGTTGCTGTTTATTCAACAATACTAATACATGGAAATGCTTAAACAGATAGGAACCAGATTAAATTTAACAAAATAACCGCCCAAACCCAGAAATCAAACTCTCACGGTTGGTCAGTTAAGTCAGGCGTGTACGCTAATCCCTCTTCCAACGAGACGGCCAAACAATAACAACTTAGTGTTGACTATTTGTAAACAAATCCATAACGAATATTTACTGCTATGTTTCTACTATCACAAAATACTTTTAAAGTAAACTGAAGAAGTGTGTCCTGTCAAAGGACCCAATCTCACATACATGCTTTTTCTTTATATAAGATCCTGAAAGGACTTATTGTAACTTATTCATTTTTAATAATTTGAGCCGAATTCAACGAAATCAGAAAAGAAATTGAGTGATGGCACATGTTAACGCTAAACTGGATACTAAAAAAATAAAAAAAATAAAATAGACGAGAAAGCTAGAGCGAGAAGGTATTAGCAACGAGTGAGATCGCTATAGTCGCCATCAAAGTTTTGCCAATTTTCATATGTTTTTTCCGAAGTATCTGGTTGCGACGTACTGTGGCATGGCGCTACTGTTTCATTTTCGTTGACATTTGATTTGACAGCTGCATAGACTGTTTTTTCATTGTCTATTCCTAATTATTAATAGTTATTCCTATTATTAATAATATACTTTATGGCTACAAGCTAAAATTTTGTTTGCAGCGTTACCGTTTTTAGTAGTTTCCTACTTTTTTAGTAGTTTCAGACCATGGATCTTATTTTTCTAGTAGGCCAAAATTCGTTGGTAGAATTTAGTAGTAATAATCAGGAATTCTTTGATAGATTATGGTATTTTCTAGTGTTACAATTAAAACTATTATTTTTTAACTATGGCCACATAACAATAAAAAATAATTACTAAAGGTCAACTTCATCGGTCAGTGTGAGAGAAAAAAAAATTTTTATTTAGTCTATGGTTACACTATAACTAGGGATTTCCCCTTATTGTAAGCAGTACACTACAAAATGAATTTTGTCGTGTAGGATGTAAAGTTGACTTTTCTTTGCGTAGTACTTGAATTGGTTTGGTATTGTTGTATTGTATAGTATTCATTTTTATTAATAACATAATTATATTTTGTTTTGAAACTTTTGAATTGCGTGTGGATTGTGCAAAATATTAATGAAGAGAAGATATGAGCAAAGCTATCGCAGCGAGTGGGAGAAGGACCCGTTGTTTTCTTCGTGGCTCTGTTTATGTCGCGAAGATAGCATTTTGCAAAGCTTGCAATAGTAAAATTTTGCCCCGATTGGCTTTAATTAAAGACCACAGAAATACAGACCACATAAAAACATACAAAAAACATGATTGGTTTTTCTGGATCGTCTCAGGTATGATCCGTATGATTTATTAAGCAATTTTTATAAATAAAATTTTCAAATTTAAAAAGAAACATTATAAACTAGCTGTGCCCCGCGGGTTTACCCGCGTTACAATGGGAGAAATTCAATCGCGTTCTCAATGATATTTTAACTTATTTTAAAAGTTTTACATTAACCAATAGATAGTATATACCTATATATACCAATAATTATGATGCGTTTTTACAGATTCATAATTTTTTTAAGAAGACGACTGTGAAAAATGAAGTCAGGAAGGCAGAAATGAAAATTGTTGCTTGTCATGTTGAACATAACATACCATTTCGAGTTATGGATCATTTAAGTGAAATTATAAATCAAGCATTTCACTACTCTGAAATAGCAAAAAAATTTTCTTGCAAAAGAACTAAATCTGCGGCGATAGCTCATAATGCGCTCGGCAAGCAATTTGAAGAAAAGATGCACGAAGATTTAAAATCTGGATTGGCTACATTTTCTATAATAATAGATGAAAGTACAGATATTAGTACTACAAAAGTTCTAGCAATAGCAATAAAATATTGCTCGAAAATTAGTCATCGCGTTAATACTAAATTGTTAAGTATAGTCGATGTTGAAGGTGAAACAGCTCAAGATTTATTAAATGCACTTAAAACTGTCTTTGATGAACGTGGTCTTAAGTGGGTTAACATGATAGGTTTTGCTGCTGACACAACCAATGTTATGTTTGGCGAGAACGCTGGCATTGTGGCCAAAATGAAAGAATTAAATCCTCACTGCGTTTATGTAAAATGTGTATGCCATTCAGTTGCATTGGCAGTAAGTCATGCTTGCAAGTTATTACCACGAAAATTAGAGCAACTGGTTTAAGAAGTGTACAACTATTTAGCACCGAGTAGCAAACGTCAGCGTGAGTTTATGGAATTCCAGGATTTTACTGAGTCGGAACATTATAAGCTTCTGAGACATTACGACATTAGGTGGCTTTCTCTCCATGGGTGTATCTCGAGAATCCTACAACAATGGCCAGCTTTGAAATTATATTTTCAGGGACAGTACTTAGGAGACAAGACCTCTAATACGTCAGCAGAATTTCTTTTTAATGCTTTTAATGATGAAACGGTGAAAATGTATTTATATTTACTTGATTACTTTTTACCGTTTACAAACAAGTTTAACACAATTTTTCAGGGAGACTACCCCGTGGTACACAGACTGTACAATGATATTCGCGATATTTTTGTAATTGTGTTAAACTGTTACATGAAAACCCAATACGTGAAAAACACGCCTATCGAAGACCTTGATCCAAATTCGTCAGTAAATTATTTACCGTTAAGCAATATGTACCTGGGTGTTAACTTTGCGAAACATTTAAATTCCAAAACGAGTGACATAACCCAACAACACATTCAATTTATTTTTCAAAGATGTCAACATTTTCTACAAATTCTTTGTGTGCAATTGAAGAAACGATTGCCAGTTGATAACGACATATTTAAAGAACTGACTTTTTTGAATCCGCAAACTGCTGTACACGCTGAATTTACTAGCCTTATCAATATAGCTTCAAAATTCCCGAATATTGTATCAGACAGTAACATGCAATTAATTGATAACGAATATAGAGAACTGAAACTAGACAAGGATGTCAACGATTTATTGCGCTCAACCAGTAGAGAACCCATTACAGATGTTGAAGAGTTTTGGGTATCCGTCAGCAAATTAAATGCTAGTGACAACCAACCTAAATTTGCTAACATTAGCAAATTCGCCAAACAATTGCTTTGTTTACCAGTTTCCAATGCAAAATGTGAACGCATTTTTTCACAAATAAATAGAATTAAAACTGTTGATAGAAATAGGTTTTAACAAAAATGTATGCGTAATTCTGCACGCAAAAGAGGGATTGAAGGAAGCCGGCAATTGTACAAACTTTCATCCTGAAAGAGATATGATGAAAGTGATGGAGCAGGAAAAAATATTATATAAAAACATTAAACAAAGTTCAGATACCGAAGATAATGTTGATAATATGTAATGTTAAAGTGATTCGTTTTTCATACTAAATGATTTCACTTTCTTAAATGTCCTATGTTAATTTTAAACTCATTATGACTTAAAGTAGGCCTTATTCGTGGTCCCCCCCGAGGGTGCGAGCCTTGTCGCGGCGGGGGGGGCTGAGTAACTGGGGTCGAGCTGGGGCCCCGGTGAAACCAATACGGACCAGGGAGGGCGCTCCTCAGTACCCCTCTCTGCTCAAGAGGGGACACGAGGAGCGCACACAGGGTGGTGGGCCATATGGCCCGCGCGGGATGACGGCAGTACGGCCCGCGGAGAAGGGGGGCGGGTTTTCCATCTAGCCCGCCCGGTCGAGATGGGGTTGCGGCAGGTACGGGGGTGCCTGTCGCCACTGGTACCCTCGAAGTGGTATACGTTGTGTCTCCGTGCACCACTTCCGACGGATTGCGGCCCCTATTGAGCGGGGCTGCCAGAAGGATATCGCGAGATCTAACGCCGCTGGGGCTGTGGAAGTTTGCGAAAGTCCCCACAGCCCCGGTACCTGGCGAAGGGGAGGACACCGTGTGGTTTTAGTGAGTAGGAGTCTCACATGACCCGCCATTTCCCCCGAAAGTGGCGGGCATCCATGACGGATTTCCACACGTTAAAAAAAAAGGCCTTATTCGTGGTACTACTTTCGCAACATCAAATATAATTCAATTTAATAACCTAATAGTATATTATTTCACTGTGATAAAATGAGCTAAATTTACGTATGTGTCAGTGCAAATACTTTTATATGTGTGAGTTATACGACTAGAGTGTGTGCGTGCAACGTTGCCAAACCTCGCCTCAACTCACAGTAATCGAGACGTTGCCGCTTTCTGCAGTACAAATGCGCCGTGCAAAACTTATTTTTTATGAGTTTTGGAATTGCACTCCGTGATACCAATTTCTAAAGTGTTACATTTTTAGCAAAATATGACAGTAATCTGACAATATGTAAAATGTTACATTTTCCCATAACATTATGTGGTTATGCCAACGATTATTATCTTAAACGAATACATTAAATTGTTAATATGTAATTAACAGTCATCATGTGGGTCCTAAAATACAAAACGATTTTCGTATGAATTTTAGGCACGGATTGAAGCATTCATTAGGAAAGTGTAAGTGTAGATAGTTTTAGTCAAGCGAAGCCGAGGTCCAGGATGTTTGCTTGTACAGTTACAGAGAATACAGATTCAATTGCTCTACTAAGCTAATAATTAGCTAACAATTAACTAATTATTAGAATACAAATAAGTTTTAAATTTCCAACAAATTGAATGTTTTAAATGACAGAAACATGGGAGAAATATTAATTTGAATATAAGTACTCGTGGTTTTAAAGTCACAGGATTAATTTGTAATATCCATTATTTATATATTTTAAATCCATCCAAGCTGTAACTTTATATTGTTGTACTCTGGCAACAAATAATACGTACAGGGGGGTTACCATAAGCTCTTAAAACAGTATTATTTTAATAATACTAATTGTCATCGGAGAAAGACAACCTTATGACGTATGCCATAAAGTTGCTTATAAAGACGGACATTTAGCAAGATGGAAATAATACTGTTATAAGCGATCATGGTAGGGCCCCTGGTGCTACTACCATGGTCTTTTCGGTCAGTGAATTTGACAGTTCTCAGCAGTTTTAAATTGATTATTTTAATTCTTAAATTGTGTAGAAGGTAGCGCTGCAGTCCTTATTGCCATTTTACAAAATTTCATTATTGATATACGGCAACATTACAATAACAGGGTTGCCAACCGTAAAGTTGAATCGATCCTATTTGTACGATCATTGATACACTGTACGAAGTTAAAGTCAATCATAAATTGGCGCGTATACATTCCACATACATCCATTTCATAACGCCCTTACTACAGTTTAAATTAAAATTTCGCGTAATATTCTTTTCTTAAAATAATTAATCAAATACGATTTTTCCTAGACATTGGCATTCAATGCTACGGCAATCACATTTTAAAAACAATATACATAAAATTCGCGACCTACGGCTAAATCCTCAAAGCTTTAGCAAACGCTACGGCATTTTCTCAATATCTAACAAAATTAATTTATGAAAATTATACTTCTCATAAATAGGTAAATTATGTTATGCCTGATCTATTAACCCATTTAATTTATTAAGTATATTTAAACGTACTTACCTGCCTTTAATAAATCGATAGGCAAAAAGTGAATAAGTCTATTTACAAAAAAGCAACTTTTGCAGGAGTTCAAAAATATGGAAACTATTTTAAATTTCTAAAAGCATTCAGCCGATTATTTTAAAATGTTTACTTAATACAGTTTTAGTTTATACAGATATATTTCTACAGAATTTTAATCTATCCCTCGAAAAACGTTAATTATAAACATCACGATAGGCTCGACCTTAGCTTAAAAAAAATATAGCAATATAAAATCCCTTTTATTCTCGTTTCATTGGAATAAGATAGCATGCAATTAAAACAAGTTTAGTTGGTGCTCAGCAGAATTTTCACAAACACCAAAAAATAATCTAACAATAAAACCAAAAAGTTAAAATTTTCAATAAACCTTCATTGTCCCTCCATTCAAAAATTATGATACACCGACAGACAAACGACAAATAAACTGGTTGATAAATGATAACGTAAAATAGAGTCCGGTCTCGTGGTCCCCCAAGAGTTCATTTGGTTCTAAATAAAAAAAAATGTGTGCGTGAACTAGCGTACACTCGTAAGAAGTGAAGAAGTGAAACTTCTTTAAGACGTTATTTTTCAAAAAATAATTTACAATAATACGCAACTTTACAGAAATTGGTTAAATAAAGTTTATTGCCAATCCCTACTCCGCTGTAGAAAGTATACTTCGAATCGCGCGTGGTAGGGATAAGAACAAAGATGGCGCGTAACGGAAAAATGTGACGCGTAACGAAATAATGTTACAATATATTTTTTTCCAACCCCGATAAAGAAGTTTCACTTCAAAAATAAACTGATTTTTTTTACTATTTCATAACTAATTGTTGTTATTTTTTTTCTAAACAAACAGAGACGCCTAACTTTATGACAAACAATATCGATAGAAATGACTGAACACCTTTTTTTACCTTAAGTACAAGCAAACTGTACGAATAGTACGATTCCGTAGCCATAACGTTGGCAACCCAGCCGCCATGTTTTAAAAACCACTTTGTAAACATTAAAACGTGTCTCCATGTTTAACTCATTCAAAATGTTAATTTTTTGTTTTGAACCCGATCTTGGATTTGCAGATTGAGAAAACTAGCACCGCTCAACACACTAGATTGATTTTTCTGTCTGATCTGCCCTATTTGACCTACATAAGTATTTGATATTCTGGAACTAGTTTTTACAGAAATTGTTTTTTGTTCCTGCAACGAGATTGTGATAACTACGAGTAATATGATGTCTTCAATAAAACTCGTAAGTACAAAACATTGTTTAAACTTATAATACAATTAGGTATTATGATTAGATAGAACTGTCCCCTATTTTGAGTTGGATATTTTAATTCAATAACTTGAATTGAAAGCTTTGTAGGTTTTCGGAACCGTTTCTGAAAAAGGTAAATACATTTACAACTAGAAATAAATTTTTAAATGAAAATGATATATTCTAACCTAAAATGCCAATCGAAAATTTTTATGTTAGTTTTGCTATCTTTAGTTTTATGTAATTATTGTTTCATTTTGACATTTAATGCACATTTAAATAGATTATTAAAATTAATTGGTGTACAGAAAAACAAATTTGAATATAACCAAGGAGGTTATTTAACTATAATAATAGATATGTAGAAGTCCAACTGACCAAAGAGGCAGTTTAAAATATATAATAAAACTGTAAATTTATATTACGTAACATTATTGACATTGATTTTGTTCAGTTTTGCTTTGTGTATATACTATAATAACTAGAACGTTTTTATTTTTGTGTCTTTTAAATATGAAAGCTTTATTTTTTAAATCTTTCATCATACTAAACAGTCAGTTTTTGTAACTTTTATAATTTACATTCATTTTATGTAATACACATATTAAAACTAGGACGAATACATTCTAATTATGTACTTAACAATTTGGTCATGTTAATGTCACATGACCCAAACATGAGAAGCGAGAACACCAGGCTGAAAATTTAAACAGAATTATTTAGTAAATATTTTGTAGAAGCAAACAATGTAAAAAAATATTGTCAAACTCTCTCTTCTGTATTTTATCATTTACTATATTTTAAATTTTGTGATCATTGAAATTAAATTAATTTCTTTCTATTTCAGATTTTGATGTTTTACACATATTTCACATCTTGTATGACTCGGTGAATGAGAGTTTTTACAAAAAAATATGCCAAACAGCCATGGCTGGGTTCTTCGCTGGATTTGATTAAGACAAAGATGTGGTCAAAGGAAAAGATAGAGCCTGGAGTAAATAAAATTCAACTTTAAAAAATAAAACTGTGTTGGTTCAAAGCCGACGAATGCTCTAACCAATTGAGCTACTGAGGATTCAAGTCCCGTGGCGAAATTTTTGATTACTTTCTAACCCGTTAACGCGGGTAGTTATATACACAATTCTGAGTACCCACCAAATGAGTTCATCACCGATGAAATTCACATTTTTGGAATGGCCATAACTTTCGTTTCTTGCATCGTATTTTTTTTTTTTAGCACTTGCCCTGTGCGTGGGATAAATTTCTATAAATTTTAAAGAAAGAAAAAATTTCGCCCCAGACAGGATTTGAACCTGTAACCTTTCGTCTCAAGCCGACGAATGCTCTAACCAATCAATTTATAAAAACCAAAAAAATTGTAGAAAAAAAAAATTACAGAGAAACCTGTTTTATTTTCATCCCCATGCAGCGCTCCCAGTGACAACAAAAATGATTATAATTTGATAATCACTAATTATTTTAATAAACAAATTACAGTCATATTTTACTGTCACTAAAATTAAATCTGAAGTCCTCATAAAGGGCCTATATAGAGGTTATACCGTGACATATATATTTATACATCTATATATTAAATATTTTGTTCTCGAACGCGATATGGCATGGCGCTACTGTTTCATTTTCGTTGACATTTGATTTGACAGCTGCATAGACTGCTTACTCTATTACTATTTATTAATATACTTTATGGCTACTACTCTTCACCTTGATTGACAGCACAGTTTGACAGAATGTGGACAGAAGTAATATGTCATTGCTGATTACGTTGTTATGACTATCTAATTCCAGGAGTGTGTAATATAGGGTTTTTAAGATATCGAATCGAAACTATATATTGATATCCGGTATCGGATTCCGAAACTATATATTTTCTGAAACTATATATTGGTGAATCGGTCTGTATTTAGTAACATCAAACCTGTAAGACGATGTTAGCTAAAACTGTATACCTATCGTATCATAACATGATATCATTGTAATTTAATGTATTCAAATCTGTCTGGATTTGGTACGTAGGCACATTGAGTGTATTACAGATATTTAATGGTTATTTTTACAAATAAAATAAAGTAATATTTACAGAAATAGGTATTTGTTTTAGTAAGTTTTGCATAAAAAAATATACCTATTTGGTATCTACTACCTATTTACAAGCAAAATGCGTAAATAAACTTAACAATATCGATGTCAATGAACTTTTCTTCATACTTCTAGCAGGCTTAGGACTGGCTGCATGTGTTTGGAATGAGATAGATCAGTTCGTGACTGATTAGTCAATTTGACTGTTTTAAGCGCAATTCACACTCATAGCGGGTGCAGGTCATGATGGGAGTACGGCAGGTCCAATTATGTACTTGTATTGTTTACTGTCGCGTACCCGTGGATATGGATGGAGTTGGTGTCAGCGTCAGGGTCATTGTCGTACTTATGGTCGCCATCGAAGTAGTCGCTGCTGATGTCGTTGATGTTGTTGAGCCTACAGCTACAGTCGCACTTATTTCCTGTACTTATTTTCAAGTGGGCTTTCAAATTTCCGGTAGTGTCTTTGTAACCAGGTAGGTATACGAATCACCACAAACTCGACATTTGGCCTTTTTGTCTTTAGTATTTGTTTTATCAAAATAATCCCAAAGAGTAGGTATAAGGGTAGGTTGAATTTACACGAGACATTTCGAAATGTTTTATCAATTAGTAACTGAGATAAATCTAATAAACCCTATACCTAAACTAACTAACATTTTGCATATTATGATACAAAAACACAACACTTAACTATTTATCTACAACTAAGTACCTATAGGTAGGTAGGACCTAATAAATAACATAACTAATATCTGTAACCTATAATAAATAAATAAATAAATATCTCTAGACAAGTTACAGAAATTGAATCTAACTACAGAGCAAGCTAATTAGGTATATGCTTGTGTTATGGGTATTAGTCAACAATTCTAATACACAGAAATACTTAAATAGACACAGAATACATTTAATATACACCCAGACCCGGAAATGCAAATATCTAAAATGTTCATCACACAAATGCCTGCCCCCGTCTGGAATCGAACCCAAGCCTCGCGGTTGGTCAGCGTAGTTAGGCGTGTACGCTAGCCACTCGACCGACGAGGCGGTCATTAATGAAAGACCATACCTACCTACCTAAATTAACAAACAATTTTAACTCGCGAAATTGTTTGCACTTGTTCGCGCTTCGAGACCCCTAAATCTGAATCTATCAATAGAACGATAAGAAAGAATTAGAAATGGATCATAGAAGAGAACACCGGACACCCGAATCGGAACTATGAGTTCAAGGACAAAGATCAGTAAGAATTCCGATAAATTGCCAATCGAAAATGATTCCTATCACCAAAGACAATATATCTATTAATGACTGTTTAATGTATTTTAAAAATATGGCAAAATACACGAGAAAGTAAAGAAATAACCTTAATCTTAATATGTTTAAAGTATGAAATCCTACAAATGACCGGCTATTGCTATTTCACTCGCCCACAAACAATCCTTTCAGTCGCCCGCGCAAGCGTCCTCCTGCATCGGTTCGGTTCTACTCGTCGTATATCGTATCATCTTTTCGTTTGTAGACCGTATTGCGAGGCGATAGTCGATACGGTTTGATTTGATATCCTATCCTGATACCGAACCGAGCGTATCGCTACGATTCACTAATATAGGGTTTCGGAAAATATATAGTTTTGATACCCATCGATATCGGATATTACGATATTGGTCTAATATACGTTTCAATATCTATATACGATTTATATCGCCCACTCCTATCTAATTCTGAATTTTTAAATGTTCAACTCATCGTAATCTAATCAACTAATCGTAATATATTGAAAATGTTATGTCGATTTGTAAAATCTAACAAAATTAAGCCATAGCAAAATTTGAAAAAACCCAGATGTGTAACTGTTTTTTGCGAAGTTTGGTGCTGGCCATGTAAATTGTGTTTTTCCTTATAAGTACCTCAATATCTTCAGTCAAACTAAAATACATACTGTGTGGTGGTCCTATACCCTGAAATTAGCTAAATAAGTCGTGAAAAAGTATTGAAAGCCATATTTATAAAAGAAGAAGAACAATTCTGAATTCTTACCAGTGGTCCTTCTTGTTTGTAAATAGTAGCTATATAAGGGTTAGATAATTGTAAATAATAGATGTAGTAAAAGAACTATAGCAATTTTATGTATTTATTTGTTGTTGTATAAAGTTTGTTTCTATCATAAACTAAAATCAGAAGCTAATTTTCTTTCACGTTAATTTATTAGCTAACTAAAAAGGTATTAAGTTTTAAAAGTAGAAAAAGTTTGCTATTTTTTTGTGAAAACATTGTTATATATTGTTTGCAAACATATTATTATTACTACTCAGTATGATGAGAATTTGCTTGGTGCAAAAGGTTCAGTAATCCACAAAAGTCAGAAACTCGGTTCAATTGTATAGAATTTAATTAAGTGAGATAGGTAGATAACGAAAATGAAAAAAATTATACTTTGTATGCTATGTACCACTAGATCTACCCATAATAAATGGTTTCAAAATTGGTTAGGTACATTTTATACAAAATGTTTGCTTCCAGAAGTAATCTTAGGAGTGTGAAAAAAAATTAATATGCTTAGATTTATAACTAGAGTCTAGTGTTTGTACGAATCCACTAGGTAGAATAGACTGTCTGCTGTCCCACCTAGCAACTTAAAAGTAAACTTGCCCTATTTCGTGAAATACAAACCTGTACAAATAAAAATAAATTAAATAGTAATTAAAATAAAACTTCATTATTTTCTTTTTCCTGTTCCATAGAATAAAAACAGGTCAACTGTGAATTCGAAACAATTGCAAAGTTACTTAATACTTAGATAAAAGAAAGTATCTTCACGCCCTTATCTCCGAAGAGGCCGGTAGAGGCACAAAGAGGGAACCCACGACGAGACGAAGACACTTAAGTCCCACAATGTGATAGGTGGCAAGCCTATCGCCACCCGGGCACATATTCAATCCCGAGCAACATTTTTTATTATTATTACAAGATTGGAAAAAACAAATTTCTTTTATTGTCTGACCCGGGAATCGAACCCTGGACGACAGGGGCACACATTTCCTATCATGATCATAACCTATCTTTCTAAAAAGGAATCATCAAAATCATTTGGCTATTGGCCGAGTAATCGCGTAACATCCAAATAAATATTAACAAAAAAACGAAGTCTAATTATTCAGAACTTCTTGATTTTCTGAAACCATTTAAAAAGTAAAACTTGATAAAACGAAAAAAATAATTTAAAAAGTCAAACAAAACGCACTAAGCACGGCAAGATTCGAATCCTCAACCTCACACGTCGAATCCGGCTAACTAACCGCTACGCTGTGTACGACTTCATCGAAGCTATGAAATACTTATTAGGTACTAAGTACCTAGTTCCACAATTTGAAACTTGCATGTGTGTGCGTAATCTATGTTCACGTATAATGTATCGACTGTGATGAATACTAATGTCAAAACAATTTGCTTCTATAAATATTTTCTCAGAAACATGAGTGCTCATAGGGTTACATGTGTTTTATTTTTCTTAAGAAACAATCGGAAAAGGCGCAATTTCGCATGAAATTAGTTTATTTGTCGTTTATAACACTAAAATAAATAAAAACTTGTGATTTGACAGAATAGCGCCATCTCTTGTAATTTTTTGCCTAGCTGTGTTGAACGTTTGCCCTTAATGATAATAAATAGAAACAAATAGATATTTTTCTTTTTTTATGTAAAATAAGCTTGGTAGAAAATTAGTAGATTTTTTAAATAGATTTAGTAGGTTTTAGTAGTTTTCAGAATAAACTTTAGTAGTTTTACGAAAATAAAAGTGGTCACGCTGTTTGTCAGTCGGCAATCTGGTAGGCTTGGGCCTAACCGGTCACTGCAGAGAGCGCTCAATTTAGTTCATAATCCAAGGATGAACTAGTTCGCTCTATTAGTTCATTAGTTCTTTTTTTGAAATAATATAGTAAGAACAATAAATATACAAATAAAACATAATTTGCACTAGATATTTTCTTGCGAAAATATAATATTGAATAAATAAATAAATAATCAAAATTTAGATGAGTTGAATAAATAATGTCATTCAATAAAAATTAATTCTACTTTGTAAAAATACCATTGATTAATTTTTTATGAAACTAAGTATTGATGATTATTTGATGATACGGAAATTGGAATAAAATATTATAAAAGAAAACTAACTAAAAAAGTTTTATATTTTTTGAATGAATCAAATCAAAGAAAGTAGTACAACTCAAATTTATAGGTTATATTATGTAGCTAATTAACGTGATATATAATAATAATAATCAATTATTTGTAACAATAAATGGGAATAGAAGAGAAAAAATTTAATTTTAATTAAACTTACCGTAAAATAAGACATAAATGATAATAGTACTCTGTTAGATAATTAGCCAGCAATACTTCAGTTGACCATTGTTATGATTTCATATGATTTAATAAAATTTCAACCATGGGGATTTGAAGTTGTTTAGTATCGATATCGATTATTGAAATATCAAGGCGCGCACAGTAAAAGTAAATAACTCGGTTGGTCACAACACAAAGCGCCACTGTTTAGTAAAGTGGATGCTAACAGAAATATAAAAAGAACTAAGATCGGGATTTTCAATGAACTAGTTCGCATAGTTCACCTAAAGGAGCGCTCTTCCCACCGAGGTCGTTCGCGAACTACCCAAGACTACAATCTGGGGCCCTACCATGAACGCTTAAAGCAGTGTTATTTCCATCTTGCTAAATGTCTGCCTTTATAAGCAACTTTATGGTATTCTAATTCTAACTAAGTAGTCTGTGATACAGAGTGCTGGCTGTAATTAAATGTGCTCCAGTTTTCATTAAATGAAAATAACGTTACCGGGAATTGGATGTGTTCATGGTTATTTATAGATTATTACATATAGATTTGATTTGTAATTGTGGAACTAAGTACCTTCGGCTTGTTATGGGTTTTCTGGTTGCACCTTCGCCTACTACTTTGAGAATACGGCTGTGAAAATTGTTAACTACTTTTTTAACTGATATGCTAGTTTTTTAACATATTATAAAAGCAAAGCAAAATATTGTGACTTGTTGTAAATTAATGAATGTAAGTAAAAGTGATTACACTTTATAACTTAAAAGTAGAAAGTAAATAATCTAAAGCTTTACAGATAAAATTGGCAATTTTATTCTCGTGGAATTAGTGAAAAGACAGGAATAGAGAAAAAATATATACAAATAAAAATATATAAAAAATATATAAAATACTATACAATGGCTGTAGGTACTCAGAGATGTCAGATGAGAAAGTAACAATTTTGTACCTGTAGACAATTTTTAGTCAATTACTGATTTAAAGATAACATCTAAGTGCAGCTGTAACTCAAACTTAATGAATAGCCAATCAAGAAACAGAAATGAACTTCTAAATATAGTAGTCTACATTATAGGCATGGAGCAAGCTCATCATCAAGCTTAAAAAATATTAGCCAACAGGTTTCTCTTATTATAACTTTATCAGGGACATTATAGTTACAATATTTAGTTTAATTTAATACAACTGGTGGTTGAAATTTGACCATAAAAAATTTAATTAAAAGTTAATTAAAACATTTTTTTAATAAAATGTTTAAACATTATTAAGGTTCTATTGTTATTCATCTTTTTGATAAAAACACCAACTTCATTTATCAAGACCAACTACTTTGTTTCCAAACATGAATGTAGTTTATATGCCATCTGTGATCTTTTATAGAGGCCCGCCTGCCTTCGATAACCAGTATGCACAATATTGCGTCCACAGGAGTTCATAGTTGTAAGCTATGCCATATACAGTTGATACCAAATCATACATGGACTGTATTGATTTCGATATTTTGTATATAGGTAGGTCATGATGGTCTAGCAGTTCAGCATGAGGGTTCAAATCCTGGGTCGGGCAACAAAGAAAATTTGGGTTTCCCAATTTTCTAATTAAAAAAAGTTTGCTCGGGATTGGATTGTGCGCGATTGGCGATAGGCTTGCCACCTATCACATTGTGGGACTTAGTGTCTTCGGCTAGTTGTGGGTGCCCTGTTTGTACCTATGCCTACCTCTTCGGAATATGGGTGTGAAGATACTTTACTTTAGGTAGGTCATGACATATGACAAGTAGTCTTCTTATAAAAAACTGAAAAGCAGTGATTTCAATTAGTTTAAATATTAATGCCCTTTCCAGGTTGATAAAGTATGAAACATATTTTAACAAAACCAATGTAGGTAACTTTAATAATTTATGTAGATATAATATATCTTTTGTATTATTTACATAAATCGTAAAAACAAGGATTTGTAACTTTTGTTTCTCGTATTGTGAGGATACCAAAAGCTTGAGGTGCAATTGAACACTGTAAATCCATATACACACTAAATGGTTTAAGGATACGGAGGCAATAGCACATTATTTAGCTTCTCAATCCTCTTTCTCTGTAAATTTGTGTACTTGATACAGTCATCGCAAAACTTCTAGTCGGATCTAAAGATGCAACAAGGCGGCTAGTTCTGGTACAGTCGAGTGCAATACCCTTATGTCAGTCGATGTGTGGTTAAACGATCCGGATTGTGAGTATGACCAACACAAGACACAATATTAAGTAAGAGTTGTGTGTTGTTATTTTGATTATAGGGATTGGGTACATGTTGTTCTATATTCTTATCGAACGGTACTGAAGTTCCTATATAACCTGACTATAACGTACCTAACGCCTGAAATAAACAAGTTTATGTTAAAAAATAAAACAATGTAGGTAACATCGAATATTATTTTAATAGTTCTACTTCCTCCATGTCACAAAAATTTGCTGCCTCCTTCACCTCCCGAATCCGACTCGGATATTGAAGAATCTGACGTATTATCATCTTCGCTGTCGTCATTTTCTGATCCACTTAGATCAATAATTATTCTCTCATCGGATAAAGAATCAATGACGTGGTCGCTTTTTTTGTACTCTTCTTCTATTTTCACAACTTTATTGCATAAAATATTAAATAAATCGTAGAACCTCATGACCATGTTGTCGAAATGTGCTGTCAATTGAATATTTCTTGTCGAGTTCCTTGTGCAGCATTATTAATTTATATAATTGTGGCTTCAGCATAGATGGCTCAAAGCTTATACCTTTTCCTTGGAGCCAAGTCTGCATATCCTCTTTTTTGGTTGATGACTTTGGAACTCCATCTTCTTTTTTGTTGTGATAGGACGTATTGTCTACTGACTGAATTGACGACGACTGAATTTGAAGGTAGATTGGGTATCAACTGACTACACACCCATTTTTCGTAGTTTTGGGTATTCATGTTATCATGATAATCCCCCAACTTTGCTCCCGCTTTAAATAAAAGTAATGCGTTGGGAATGAAGCCTTCCTCATTACCAGCGTGCACAATTACAATGCGCTGCCCTTTAGATATATTTTTTTAAAACCTTTGGTTCCATCACTCCACGATTTTGAAACCGAGTGTGACGAATCTACGTAGGACTCGTCGGTGAAAACAATTGGTCTTCCTTCTGCTCTGAATTTACTTATTTTTTGTAAGTACTCTAAACGCTGAAGTCGTATGGTCATGTGCTCCATTAGAAATTTTTTGTTATTTTCGGTTTTTCTCTAGCGAAACCCTAAGATTTTAAGGATGGTCCTCAAACTAGATGCTGACCCTTGATAATTTATATCATTTTTCAACTTATTTTTAAGTTGTTTTATTGTTGGCAACTTTTTTTCCGTAATGTGAAAATTATGTACTGTTCTTTTAATTACCCCTTTATCGAAACTGTCTATTCCTGTTACTCTCTTCTTTCCGGTTCTTTTTTTCCCGGGGGTCTGAAACACTAAGTAGGTCAAATTGACTTGCCTCAATACATATTCTACGAACGGTCTTTGTCGAAACTTTAGTAGCAGCCGCGGTTCTTTTGTTGATTGCTTTGATGTCAATCTGTATCCCTTCTTCTGCTTCTTTCTTCATAAACTCACGGACGTCGTATATATTTTTTCTAGACTGACGCCTTAAAACTTTATTACTTGTTTTCGGCATTGTAAATACTAACACAGAATTGGAAATAATAACAGAAACAATAACAACAAATAATAACAGGATAAAATAACAAGAAACAACAATAAATGACAACAACAAGAAACGAAAAATTCAACAAAAAACTTAACAGACAATTTCAACACGTTTATCGCCATGGTGGGTCAAAATGACCGGCATCTTATCTTCCCGTTGGAGCCGTGGGGGGTCAAAATGACCGGCACGGCAGACCCTGATTTGCGAAGTCCATTCATGCCGCAGATTGCAAACGCTACGTAATAAACCACATAATATGACCGGCGCGGCCCTAATGAACACCTTTGGTTTTTAGAATTTTTGATGCTATACATATTTTTTGGCCTGAGAGAAAAAAAATCAAGATTTCAAATCAAACATTTTTATTTTCTTTTCAGGTTGAATGAAAATAAACATAAAAGTATGATATTAAACAAAAGTGTTATTTCTTATTAAAATTTAAATCAAACGTCTCATTTTTACATATATAAAACTAATAAATCGCCATTTGTAGTGTAGGTAGTGAAAAAAATGTTTTCTAACGTAAATTATAAGAGATAATATTTAAACTTTTTAGTGGCATTTGTCAAAACATTGTCGACTTAAATAAGGATTACCAGGACAAACAGTGCAAAACCAAGACACCTTTTTCGTTTTGTTTTTGGCCCCATTTCTTCCATACAACTGAACATTAGTTTTATAATAATCGCGACAAAATTTTCTTGTCGACACTGCTGCACCTTCCTTCTTCTTTAGCTCGTGTTTCTGTCTTGGTCGTGGTGTAGTCGATTCCATGTTTTCTTGCCCGCCTTGAATCAACTGTTTTGCTAACAGTCGCCTAAAATCAACAACAGATATTTTCTTTTTGGTTGTACTCTGATATAGTACTCTCGCATTTACTACTGCGGTGTTGAGTAACAATTCGATACCATGTTTTTGTACCACTTTAGTGTCTTTCTCAGAGGACTCGAATAAGCACTCATTTGGTCAGACAAGTCAACGGCTGCCTTGGCTTTATTATAATCGATAACGATTTTTGGCTTTATTGTTTCAATACCTCTTTTATTCTTTTTTTTCGTAAATCCGAAAGAATGTTTTGTTGACAACAAACACACATCCCTCTTGTCCTTCCATTTCATAACAGTAATGCCATTTTTGTTTTCTTTTGCTGAAAATTCACCCGGTTTGAGATTTATAGTCATGACGTCCTTTGGTAAATTCTTCCTGTTCTTACGTAAAGTTCCTACTAAATGAGTATCTTGTCGAACCAACTTTTCAGCTAAATCTAAGCTTGTATACCAGTTATCTACGAACATGGTACAAAGCCCGGTGAAGTTGTAAAAACCGCGAGGTTGGCAACGCATTAGTCATTCCAAAAAAAAAAAAAAAAACGAACATGGTATGACCTTTACCAAAGTAGTTACGTGCCAAGTTCAAGACAACGTTGGTTGGTGTAGTTTCCTGTGAATCTAATTTCTTTCCCCCGTATACCTCCACCTTTGTTGTATAACCAGGGGTAGTACACAATTTAAATAATTTGATGCCGTATTTGTGTCTTTTTGACTTATTATACTGGCGAAAAATTAAACGCCCACGGAATGGTATCATGCTTTCATCGACACATAAACATTCATCAGGAGTAAAATGTAAAGCAAATGTGTGATCTAAAACATCCACTAATCTTTTTATTTTACCGAGGCGGTCTTATTTCTGTAGCTCTTCATTGTTGGAAAAGCGAAACATACTAAGTAGAAGTTCAAAACTGTTGCGACTCATAGTTTTTTTTTGCAAAAGATTGACCCAACATCTCATCGTTTGACCAGTAATCTACGACTTTTGGTAACTTCACTATTCCCATCCAAATAATTACACCTAAAAATCGTATGATTTCTTCCTTGTCGGTTGGCATCCACAACTTTAATCTCGACTTATTTTTGCTGACAGTTTTATCAATAACTTGTTGGGCATATATATTCGTCTGATGTGCTATATCTTCAAATATATGGTCAGTGACTAAGAGAGAATAGAAATCAACAGGTGAGCCACAAGTTGATTCCGAAGTGAATAAGGCTTTAATCCAGGTATTTCAGTAAAAGGAATTAGACGGGGCTGCTTACCACGAGGTTGGTACCACTCAGTTGCGTGTGTATGCCCCGATAAAGCTGAAGATGAACTACGCTCATCTTCCTCATCGTCAGATAAAATAACTCGACGTTTTCTAGCACGCGGAATATTTATCACGTCGTCACCCTCACTTCTATCACAGGTTACAATGTAATTCGACTTTTCTAAATTGTCTATTTCAAGTAATTGTTCTTGCGTAAACTCAAAATCAAAACAATAGTCCATTTTCACAATAAAATGATATTCTTCCGTCGAACGAAATCACAATTTGCAACTAAACCAAAACAGTGCGGCGAACTGGCGTAAACAAATCCGTATGAAAGGGGTGAAGGGCGGCGGGAATGTCAACCGCGCGCTCGGTGTTCTCCCGCGCTGAACATTATATGGCACGCTGAACATTATATGCCCGTGCGCAATAGACGTGTGTCAGTTTTAGGGAAACAACGACGAAATATTACGCGTACGTAAGTACGCTGACCGGCGTTTTGACCGGCGTGGCCTAAATGTAATAATTATTACGTTTAGGCCGCGCCGGGTCAAAAAGTCCGGCACTTAAAAAAAACCTAAAATATAATCAAAACAATAAAATATCGAATTAAAACTTGTATATACCAACAAATAAAACTAAAAACAATCATATAAAGCAATGTAATTTTTTGATAATTTTAGTCGGCGATGAACGTGTTAACAAAAATATTGCACGAGACTGTACTCGGTGGGTGGAGGTAGCGAACGTGACTACGACACACAGAGAACTAACGCACACTAAACGAAATACGCTTAGCGCTGTGATTTGTCATGGGCGGTCACGTGACATATACCCCGCTAGGAGAGCCCCGCTGATACCTGTTTTTTACGTCTGCGCAGCTATTCGACTCGTGGTCAGATCGGACTAGATGTTTTGTATCAACTGTACACCTCTTCTTCTAAGCTTCTTTCTTTATAGGAAACAAATGTATCACATTGGTCTTTTCTCAGCTTGTAAATCGAAATTTTATTGTCTTCAACTACCTCACAATTTTGTTTCTTTGTAAAAATTCCAAAGAATAGGGTTTGCACCACGAAACATAAATTTCATGCATTTTCTGTATTTGACTGCAATGCGTCATCAACATTGCACACCTGCAGTAATGACTAGTCACTTTAGCTAGGTGCTTGAGCCATTGCTTCACGGAATTTGATTTTAAGGACTTTGGCTCTTTTTTTAATTGGAAACTTCAACATTATTGTCTTTGTTATGGCTAGGTTATAGCCTGCATTTTGGGTATTTTGCCTTAGTCTAATCCAAGAATGTTTCTGTGGTTATATCTAATGTAGCCAAAAATCAGCTGAGCAGTATCATTAATTGTCGTTCTCCTTCATTTTATAATATGTACTTGTAAAATAACTCAGTTCTTAAGACTTTTTGGCTTCTCATGTGAGCAAAGACAAAAAATATTTAAAAATATCTTTCCGTGCTTGTTCATTTACAGCACCACATAGATATGAACTTGTAAAAACGCTAATAGCAGAATGATTACAATGCACATCCTTCAGTTTCCTTCGTGGCATTTTTATTTAAATATTTACACATTCTGCTCTTTTAATATTATTGTATTCTTTGCCCTCCAGTCTTAGTTTCTGATTAAGTTTCCTTTTGTCATAATCAGATTTTATATCACTTATGGGCTTTAAAATATCTTCATGGTCTTGGTGGGCTTCTTCGAATATTCCTGTTTCAGAATTTAGAAATAAGTCGCTAGTACTAAGCAGGCCACGAGTAGGCCATGTCACTGTTATATTAGTTACAGTCATAATAACATTGAGAAGTACTATCGGCAAAGTTCGCGCTGATACACTTTTCAAACAAAATCGTTTATCAAACTTAAAAATTGTAACCCCGCCCTCAATACCGGTAAGCCAATTAGAGACATTTGTTTAACAGGAGACAATACAAGAAATTGCAATTGATTTTTAGTTGCAATCTGTGTCTCACCCATTGTTAACGATTCTCAGTTATTTGTGCTTTCTTACATAGCTACGACATTTTTTTCGCGTCACGGACTCTGATTTATCTTGCTTCAACGTTGACCCCTTTCTAGTTTTCCGGACTCTTGAGTGCCTTACGTTTTGGTACTTGGTTTTCTGCGCTACCTATCTAGGTATTGTTTACATGATGCACCGAAATCAATCAGGAACCAAATACTGGCTCTCCATCTTGAAGGACGGAACATTTTACAGATATCGCAAGAGTTAAATGTTTCGGTAAGTAGAACTTTCTTATAATTATTTTTATTAATTTTAATTAATCTAACCACAAGCTTTACACTAAACTTCTTCTTACTTTTTATTGTGATGCGTTTGGCCTTTCTTTTTCCTTATTCAACGAATT
>NJDD01001848.1:55670-77003 GCA_002245505.1 Calephelis nemesis | reverse complement strand
AGCCAGCCGGGTTAGCAAGCTGAAGTGGCAGTGGGCGGGGCACATAGCGCGGAGAACTGATGGCCGTTGGGGCAGAAAAGTTCTCGAGTGGAGACTACGTACCGGCAAGCGAAGCATAGGACGGCCATCCACGAGATGGACAGACGACCTTGTGAGGGTCGCGGGGTCTCGCTGGATGCAGGCCGCTTCCATCCGGTCGAAGTGGAAGTTAACGGGGGAGGCCTATGTTCAGCAGTGGACGTCCTATGGCTGAAATGATGATGATGGTGATGATGATAAGTGAAACATGTTGATTTGTTCATGATCATTTTGATTTGAGGTTGTTAAATCAGTAGGTATAGCCGTATTGCCCTCTTGTGGAAGAATATAATAATTAGCATTGTCAGTAACTGTTGCGTCACTGATCATGGAGTAATTTCCTGGAGTAGCCGGAGAATGTGTTGTATCACTTAGAACAGAGTAGTTGAAATTACCCGTTGCAGTAGAGTTGCTGTTAGAAGTTACAGCCTCCAGATCACTTAATTCAGCCTCCATCAAAATTCGGGCGATATCAAATTTTGCTTTTATTTGTGTTCGCTTTGATAGTTTTTTGAAAGTATCAGCGTATCCCAAAAATAATAAATCTACTCCATCACAATTTACATCAACTTTATCTTCATTTCTGTTGCGATCTCTTCTATTTTGTAAGTACTGAATCATTCTATCTGTCGGATCCGGATTACTTCTATGCCTTCTATAAATTTGTTGGGCGTTTTGAGTTTCTTGCGGGCGGGTATCTTGTACAACGTCTTGTGTAGTTACGTCTCCCGTAGATTGAGAGTTAGTAGAATTAACTTCTTCAACATTCAGAGATGCTCAATGTAATTGCTGAATCAATGAAATTCATTTGATCTGCCCAAGTCCAATTTTGAAGCTTTTTTTGCAGCTTGGCCACTTGTACTCTTTTTAGATAATTTGTACTTTTTGTAGGAGTCTTTTAAATTCTTACACTTCGCTTTCAAAGTTACGACTGAAAAATAACAAAATAAAACAAAATCAATATTATTTTAAAATTAATATTATTTTCATTGCATATTCCTAACTACTGGAGATTGCTATAAGACATTATCGTTTTCATATCGTATAGGAAATTCAACAGTTTCAAAAATAGTGACCGAAGTATGTCAGGAAATATGGAATGTTTTACAACCATTAGCCATTCCACAACCTACACAAGAAATGTGGCTCAATATCGCAGAAGACTTTTTTGGGAAATGGGGATTTCCTCATTGCCTGGGTAGCGTGGATGGAAAGCATATTAAACCATTAAATGCCCTCCAGATAGCGGCTCAATGTTTTACTGTTACAAAAGTAAATTTTCTATTGTTTTATTGGCTGTTGTAGACGCTAATTACAAATTCATATATGTTGACATTGGATCGTTTGGAAAAGATTCTGATAGTACTATATTTGAAAAAACACCTTTTTTACAACTATTGCGAACTGGTCAACTTAATGTACCAAATGCCCAACCATTACAACAAGGCACAGATCCTTTGCCTTATGTTTTAATAGGGGATGGTGTCTGTAAGCTGGAAAGTTTTTGATGAGACCTTTTGTAAGAGAAGCGGCTATGCAAGATAGAGATAAAAAGAGATTTAATCAGGCGCTCAGTCGAGCACCTGTAGTTGTGGAATGTGCTTTTGGAATAATGGCACAGAAGTTTAGGACTTTCCTTCTTATGAAACCTTTGAAACAGATTTGACAAACACAATAAAAATTGTAAAAGCAGCTTGTTGTTTGCACAACTTTATACAGACGAAAGAGTCAGCCGTACATACCAGTTCGAGCTTTGAAATAGAACAGCTAGGTGCCATTCTACCACAAAATAGACCTGGCAACCGACAGAGAGCATCGGCGGCAGCGTTTGAGGTCAGAGATAAATTCGTTCAATATTTTACACAAACGCAGAGAACTTAACGTTATCATAATATTATCTATAATAAGTACAAATAAATAATTATACAGATAATACATAATGTTATCTTATAAGCAAAATAAACAAATACATTACAAATACAGTCTGTTATTATTATAAAAAGACTACATACCTTCCTCATTTAATTCCCTTTGGATTTCTCTCCATGCCTGCAGTTTTTTCATATTATTTTTATAATCCGGATGATTTAATAAATAAAGAATAGGTCTTTTTCTGACCTCTTGAATTAATTTTTCTGTGAAATCGACGTCCATTTTATGAAAAAAATGTAGTTTCGCTTTTAATTTTTGTCGATTTCCACAAACACGTGCGAAAACAACGCGGCACCGCAACAAAATGGCGGCCGGAGCGCGGTAGTGTGGCTGGCGTCGGAGTATTATCGACGAAACCGCGCGGGGAAAGAGACAGAATATAGTTAAATCTATGCGTTAGAACAGGCAGTTCCGTGGCAGTTCCGCTTCTCCTACATACGGACAAAACACAGCGAAATTAATGCGGTTCCGCTGTTATGGTTTCGCAGCGGAGGTGAGCTACGGGCATAATCAGAATCAGAATCAGAATCAGAATATTCTTTATTCACATGAACCATACAAGTGGTATTTGTGCGCGTCGACATTTTTTTAAACTACCACCGGATCGGAATCGCGGCCTCACACTGAGAAGATCCGGCGAAAGAAACTCAGCGGGCTTGTCTTTTTTCAATAATAATATTTACAATATAATCTAGCTTAAAAATACAAATAACAATCTAATTTTAACTTAAATAAAAGGTACAACAAATTACATTACAAATTGCAGTGGGAGATTGAAATCTCTATCCCCAAGCATGTTCATCTTCCAAATAATCTGAGACCGTATAATAGCCTTTTTGACATAATTTTGCTTTGATACATTTTTTAAACTTATTAATAGGTAGATCTCTAATATTAATGGGAAGCTTATTGTAAAAACGTATACATTGACCGAAAAAGGATTTACTAATTTTATGAAGACGAGTTTTGTATACGGCTAGATTATTTTTATCTCTCGTATTTACATTGTGAACATCACATTTTTTTGTAAACATACATAGATTTTTTTTGACATACATTAAATTCTCATAAATGTATTGAGAACTGCAGGTTAAAATATTTATTTCTTTTAATTTTTCACGCAGGGAATCCCTTACATTAAGATTATAAATAGCTCTAATGGCTCTTTTTTGTAATACAAATATAGTACTTATATCTGCAGAATTACCCCAAAGAAGTATCCCGTAAGACATTAAACTATGAAAATAGCTAAAATACACTATTCGGGCCATTTCAACATCTGTTAATGTTCTTATTTTTTTTACTGCAAATGCTGCTGAACTAAGCCTATTTGCCAGTTTCTCAATATGAGGGCCCCATTGTAATTTATTATCAATTGTGATACCTAAAAAGCCAGTGGAATCAACCAGATCCAGTTTAGATCCATTTAGTTGTACATTGGAATCTACTAGCCTAACATTGGGCATTGAAAATCTAATACATTTCGTCTTATTACCATTTAAACGAAGATTGTTAACTGTGAACCAATGTACAACTTTGGATATCGCATTGTTCACTTCGTCATACTTACCTAATTGCCTTTTCACTTTAAATATAAGTGAAGTGTCATCCGCGAACAAAACAATATCGTGGGCATCCTTTATGTAATAAGGTAAGTCATTGATATATACAAGAAACAGAAATGGACCAAGAATAGAGCCCTGCGGTACGCCAATCGTAACCGCAGAACCCGAAGAAGTTTTACCATTTATTTTAACCCTCTGAACTCTATTGTTCAAGTATGAGATCATGACATCAAGAGCTTTGTTCTTAATTCCGTAATAGCGTAAATAACATTTGACCTACATTCCTGAGGGCATTTTGCATGCAGTTATTTAGATTGTATAAATAAAATTTTTCAATTTTAACAAACAATTAATATTCATAAAAATCGAATAGGTAGTTTTACCTATTACTAATTAGGTAGGTACTATTGTTCGGCTCGCGGCGGCGAAAACCTAAGTAGATCGATGTAAATGCACGAAACGTGTGATAGTCGATAGATGTCTCCAAGGTCATGGCGCGTTGCGCGAGCGAGTCGCAACTTCCAAGAAACAGCCGCGTGATACTTAGAGCAGCCGCACATCAAAGAGTTCATAGGTGACATACCTACATGCGGATTCCTTTTTTACAATCTTTTGTTGGAGTTTCGAAACTAAATTACAAAGGTTTGCTTTGTAATGCCTGTCAAACAAATCTAAGGAAGTTGAGTGAGTGTATTTGTAAGGGTGAATTTTCGTTTCCATTTCTTCGAAACGGAAATCCTTAAACGACCTTTGCCTATGTGCGACGGACCTTATACCCCGTTCCTGCTATTTACAATTTAAATTTAAATTTGTTGGTCAGTCGGCGTTTGGCCGCGGATGAGGTGTGTTAATTTTTTAATTGCTAATGCTCAATTTAACTTACATGATGTGTTCGTGAGTATATACCTTTCCAATAGCGAATGTTGATTAGGCCGAGGGTTGCTATGGCCGCCAGCCTGGTCAGCAGACCTGTAGCCCTTCTACTTTTTCACAAGTGGTAATGGTATATTCTTTGACAGATTTGACTTAGGTACGGGAATGTGAACTTCATAATACCTGACAATTGAAGTGTAGTTAAAGACGAATGTTAGTGACCTGTGTAAAGGTAAAAAGTGAAAAAAATATCCCATGTAAGTACCTATTTACATTCAGACATATCAATAAGTGTGCTCACTTGTGAATTAATGGTGGATATGTTCAACACAGGATGTAATTAATGGGAATAGGTATGTAAATTATTATTGTAAATAAGTTTGATTCAAAAATTGTGGCACTTCTAAATTTACTATAAATTAGGTACCTACTTTAATTAATTAATATGTAATTTGTTGCGGTAACGCCTATCCTAACGCCTAATTTGCCTATCAACGTTATTTGGTATCCTATTTATTACCTTTTTTGCAACTGTGAAATGTAATGATAAAATTAATTTAATTAGTCCAAATTGCCAATTTCATAGAAAACACGTACGCTAGGTAAAATCTGTAAGAAATACTCGTATAGCCATAAGCTAGGTAACGCTGTCGTCAGTTGCGCGTCGTCTTGCGGTCATTGAACTTGAGCGCTTGAATAGTCAATTTTTATATCGCTATATTTTATTTATTTTAAGTCTAATTATTTTTTAATATTTTTACTGATTCAGTTAAATATTCACAATATCCAGGCAAAATTTCGAGCACTAATTTGAAAAGACCTTATATATCATATTATATAATTATAGTTATAAGATTAAACATAAAAGAAATCATTATGAACTTGTATCTTACAAGTGCGTATCCTAAAGTGATTTCCCCATTGATTAGTTGCATTTGTACACGTGTAATGACATCGTCGTTAGTTGGTTTTTATGTCATTCTCTTAGTTTTTGGCTTTTAATATTGGAAATAGTTTGAAGTTCAAATACTTAAAACTTTCATCAGTCGCAAACTGTACCTAACTGCATTTTTTTTAATTGACCGATTCAATTTTGCATGCCACCCTTCTGACATATGATTTGTACGGTGTCGTTCTCCTAACACACACATGATGTTTTTGAAATGCGACTTACTTAAACCAAATACGTTCTATGTAATTATAAAATTTTGGCATTGGAATTTCATCTCCACACTCTGCTTTAATGTAAAGCCAACCGTCGATTACATTTTCTGGTGGGATTAACGGGAGTGCCGCAGTTAAAGATACTTTCTGCCTTACTTTTTGTATGTCCTAAACTTTTTGCTTTTCGCCAAACAGCTCTACACCAATGATAATAACAACCAACGATTTTCGCTTTCGGAAACATATAAATTATGGCATTTATCATTGCCCTTTCAAAATCACAATGTATTTTTGTGACTTGCAATTGCGGTAATTGTGATTTTATAAGGTTAAAAAGTACAATGTAACAGCTTTTCAGTCAGACATCAAAGCGAACTACAACGGAATTACGTTGTTCGTCTCTGTGGAACTGTTCACATCTTCATGCACTGTACATGAAGAGGGGCAACTTTTAAACGTACCGTCTATGAAACATTCTTTTATTTCTTTAATTTTTTCACGAGAGTCAGGGGTACAAAACAGTATCATTCTCTTACCATCATAACAATAATCAGCGAAGACGAAGTCTTTGTATGAATTTGGGACAACTAGGTACTTCTTCTATATTCCGAAAGACGGTTTTAGGAACTTTTTTGTTCCTTGCATCGTATAATTGGTGCTTAACACTTTCAAATTTTGGGATTTCCATTACAATATCAATTCATTTGTTTGTTAAGTCAAATATTTTTGTGTCATATAGTTTTGGTAATGGTTCATCGGATTCTTGTATCATTTTCACTTATGTTCATAGTTTAGAAAACGATTTGTTTTAAATAAGTACCTACTTACTTTTAATGTTAAAAGTCCCTACACATTTAAGATTTCGATAGTTGGAACATCGCCAAATTGCTGCTCCACTTTTATATTTTTTAAGTATATGGTACTTATGTTTCTCATGCAGCAAAGCTTTTATCGGAATGAATCGGAATGTAGTACGGAAAAGATCTCCATGCGTAAGATTGACGCATGTGTTTTATTTAGCTGTAGGTTGGCGTTTATCAATTTATTTCAATAAAATTCTGGACATTTAATTAAGGACAGTAAACTATAATGAAAAATAGAGTTAAACAAAACTAATAATCTGCAGTATTATAATATCTTTAACAGCTCCATTTTATTACGTGTAAAATCAGTACCCAGTAGCAAAACCTTTGTTAGTAAAGTCCGGTCGCCGAACAGAAAGAATTCCGTACAATGACCTCTTTACCTACTGACAGTGGTTACAAACATGTTTGTAGAATACACTTCAGTGCAAATTTATAATGTTACTGTCAGTCACTTCAGTGCAACACTTCAGTGCAAGTTTAAAATCTGAAATACTTATAAAAATACTTAAAATGAAAAGTATGATTATGGTGTATTCTAATATGTATTTAAAATATCGTGTTGCATTTTATTGTGGCACCCATAAATAAATCATACCGATGTATTTTGATTTCAATGGGACAAAAGACGCAGAAATCTTTTGTATTCCCTTTGAAATCTAATGTTTTTGTTATTTTAAGTAAAAAAAAAGGCTATGTTGTTCTTGTGAAAATTAGTGAAAGTAAAAGTCATAGAACAAAGCTTGTCGGCATCGTTTGTTTTCGGTAGCTGATAGTTTGTTTCATCAACAATTCATACGATTTAAGAAGGTGCAAGATTGAATAACACTGAATAAGTGTGTGAGCCGTACTATTATTTTCCCCGTGCTGGAGTCAAACCCACAGCCCCCAGAGTAAGAGTTCAATCATTTAACAACTATACCAGATGGGCAGTCAATGATGTAATAATATAATCAAGTTACAATAACTTATTTAGTATTTGATAGAAATAAAAAAAATTAATAATAATGTCATGATGACTCAACGGCAACCAAGGACACGTGTATTATAGAACAATTCTTACCATCGCAGGTAAAAGGTTTACAATCCCTTGCGGCCGCGGTCATTGAGTTCGTGCGAGCGAGATGCATAATATTTACGCGGGAGTCCGCTCACTCCGCTCACAGGTAATAACAGGTTAATGTACGAAATTCTTTCTGCTCGGCGACCGGACTTTAATTACCGATTGACACCGATGTGGCATAGAGACTATCAGTCTTTGACATGTTTCGACACGAATGTTTGCCCATGCCTCACAAAAAGCTTCATTAAGTTCATTTAAAGTTGTGGTACGATAAGTGGCTACTTTTTTCTTGATTTTGTGCCAAAGGTGCTCGACTGGATTAAGGTCCGGGCTATTTGCTGGCCAATCTAGCACCGATACTGACTGACTGGTAAGAAACGACTTGACTGAACGGGCGGTATGTTTCGGGTCGTTATCATGCCGAAACGTCCATATAATAGGGAGATGCTCCTCAGCATAGGGAAGCATCGTTTCCTCCAATATTGCCTTGTATTGATGTTGGTCTAAGTTACCCTGAACTTTCCTCACAGGTCCCACTCCACGTCCAGAAAATGAACCCCACATTTTAATGTTTCACCTGCTTTTTTGTGAATCTTGGATTCATTTCCGCTTTTACTGGACGCCGTACGTATTGCCTTCCATCTGAAGAAATCAAATTAACCTTGGTCTCGTCAGAGAATAATACATATTGCCATTGGGCGTAGGTCCAATGTCCATATTTACGTGCAAACGCCAAACGAGCATTTCTATGTTCTTTCTTCAACAACGGTACTTTGCGAGCCACTCTTCCGAACAACCCTGCTTCTACCAGACGTCGTCGAACGGTCCTCGCTGAGACACCAGCTCTTTAGTCTGTCCCAAACAATTCGTGTTTAATTAAAATAGAGCCTAGAAACGGATCTTTCTTAGTTAACCTCGTTATCATTCTATCTTCTTGCGGAGTTGTTTTTCTCGATCTTTTTGTTCTGGGCACATTTAAATCTGTGTTATTGCGTCTGACATGTTGCACTGCATTGAATACCATAGTTTTTGAACAATTTAAATGTTCTGCTATCCTTCGGTATGGCCAACCATGCTCGACAACAAACTTCATGATAATTTTTCGTAGTGTTGGATCGCAACTTTTATTTTTACCCAATTTTCTTTAAAACATTTTTCAAAACTTAAAATAAATATAGGGATTTCCACCAAAACTACCACGAAACAATAAGAGAAGAAGTAAAAAAGTATTGCGATTCAAATTTTGAAAATAGAACGCAATATCTCAGTGTCCCTAATTAAATGGCCAGCCAGCATTATTTGAACAAATAGCACTACCATAATCTATCAGCTGTACTGTAAAGATTAAACCTCTTTTAAGAAGTTTAAGAAGTTGTTATTGTTTGTATAATTGGGCACATAAATGACCAATTATACTTACATGTAAGAGATATGTAGGTAGCATCCTCATCACACGACGATACCATTCGTACCATTTTTGCCGGCTTCGGTTTATATGAGACGAGAGTAAGGGGTCCATCGAAACAAAACATTGAAGTCCCCACTGGCCTGGAGTGACTATTTTTTAGTTCTTCCGGTATCTAACGTTACCACTATGGTTAACTTATAAGGTTCTTGGAGTAAGCTTTTTGCCAAAGGGATTGGGGTGAACCAATTGTCACACGTAATATTACGACAAATACCATGTACTGGCTTTGATAATTCCTTTATGTAGAATTCTCCGAGAGCCACCCCGTTGGTGTTGAAAATTGTTGTGGGTGTTGTAATTGAACCTGTGTAGACGGACCGGTGTGATATATAGATAGGTATACTAGATCAAACAAACGGTGATTGTTTGATCTAGTATGCCCTTCAGTAAATGAATTTGAGATTTTTCTCGCTAAAGGGCAGCTGATGTATTTTGGTTGAGAGACTGTTGAAACTGTTACATTTTCACAATCCTTTAATTGTGTTAATATTTGTTTTAATTTCTTTGTTGATTGTATAATTGACAGCGCTAGTTTTTGTTTGTAAAACATATTCGAATCTTTTCTAATTTTTTTAATAATGATCTGTTCATCGGTTATTGTTGCTTTTGCTGCCAATTTTATCACACTACAATGAAATTCCATTATGTGTTATTTATAGCTTTGTTTTTTTACTATAAAATAGTTCCATATAATTTGTTATTCTTCCAAATTCTTCCGATAGTGCATCTATCAAGTCTCGATATGGTGATTGTTAATTTTTTGTTTAAATATACTGAAGAATCGCAATGCATTCCCCGCTAGGAATGAGGGGATTAACGATTTCTTCCATTTCTCCTCGTATTATTTTAATATAAAAAGTATTTAAGTTTTTTTGTTGAATTCTTGGAAATCTCCCATCCTTTCGAATGTTTTGCTATTTCATCCATTTTCGTTTTCTTTTTAATAAAATCGCTACAGCTCCTCCACCGTTGTGGACGTGCACGGTCGTGTTAATTTGTGATTTTAATAATATTTTTATGCATTTTATATATAATTTAATTGCCTTTTTGAACATGTTTCTATTTCTCTTGACAATTCTTTTACATTTTATCATTTGATTATTTTAAATTCATATTTTTAAATATGTTTTCTTTTTACATCGTAATGCAACATACAGTACTCAACTGAGTACACTGACCACCATGTGTGAAAATTTTCAAAAATGTTTTAACGCACTTCGTGCATTGCCAGCATACTCTTGAGTGACAAAGCGCACACCGCAGATTTTTTACAATTTTTATAGTGTCACGTTGTGGGTACTTAGAAAGAACATTCCATAAGTACAACCAACGTTCCTAGAAAAACAGAAAAACAACGCATCGTACGATGTCCCCTCTAACCCCTCGCCTCTCCAAGATTAGCGCGAAGTATAAAAGCCCGAAAAACCATGCGGCGTCACTTGTTATACTTTCGGGACCTTACGAGCGAAGACGCCTTTGCAATTACTAAAACAAATTAATTACGTATTTTACAAATTAATTCACGTAAGGCTACAGTCAGCCAAGATACTTATAAATAAAAAAAATAGAAAAAGGAGAAACCCGTCTTAGGTAAGAAACTTCTATTAATTCAATTTGCTACTGTGCTTATACATGCATATATATATATATATATTTATTTATTTATTTGTATAATTATTTATGTATTTATTCAAATGTATGTTTATCCAATAATAGTATAAACTAATTCCTCCCTAGCAGACCAGGCGACATTCCTACGCAAGAGCGTACAATGCTATGTATACATATATTATGTACTTTTCTTCTGTGTCATTCAGGGGGCTGTTTCCAAAACTACGTCGCCGGGAATATTGTGAGAGATCTGCAAATGTAGATCCTCCTATTCCCGTCGATGTCCTTTTGGCACCTCTCCCTGACTCCTGTCTTCGACTTTCAGGGTTTCTTCGTCTCGGCTAGCTGCTTTAGCTTGTGATATCAAAGAACACACGCACACTGGAGCGGTAGGGAGGTTACTCCGCGCGTTAAGCAGATACCACCGGCAGTGTTGCAGCTCCCAGGACAAGGGTCTTTCTAAATCCAAGACACCTACCGCCCAGGACAGGACAAGGACCTTTTTCTAAAGATAAGACACCTACCTACCTACTATACCCATCTACCTACTATAAGGTTTCCCAGAACCTACGACCAATAATTTGTTACAATATAAATTGATATTTTTATATTGTCTTTTATTTACTCTCGTATTCTTGGGTGGACCTCCTCTAGGTCACAATAGGAAAATGTTCAACTCCATCTTGAGGCAGACCTTAAACTATACTATTGATACAGATGACGTGATTTACTTTGTTCACCTTGGCGTAAATAATGCAGTGCGATATGACAGCGAAACATCAGTTGATCCAGGTGGTTATCGTGACTTATTACGTGCAACCGCCTGGTATTAGCAATTGTCATATCCAACATCTATGTGAACAATACCCACCGTCACTTTTTGCCGCGAACCGCAATTCTATATAGAGAAACAGACTGGTCAAGCTCATCCACACCTTAAATATTGTTATCATAAGTATGGAACAAATGTCGTATCGCTACGTCCGTCTTCTCCTTCTTTATTGGACAACATCTTTTTGCGATCTCTAAGGTTTCAATGGTGTCGTAGTTTGCAGCCATTGTGCACAGACTGCTATCTTTCCATCTTTTTAGTAAAAGTTCACCATCCTTGTCAACCTTAAGTCGCGCGCTCCTTCTTTTTCATTTCATTGGTGCTAGACAGTGGGTATTTTGTATCCTGTTTTCTTCTACTCCCCCGAAGCACGGTGACCTAGACTTTTCAATTCCAGTAATAGATCATAGCTTGTGAAAAAAATATCAAAAAAGACTTCATGATTTGCTATAGTACAATTTAGTTTTTCCTACAAACTTTTGACTACACGGGAACGGGAATAGATCGGAAGTCTGTGACAGAGATTTTACAAAAAAAAACAAATGAGTAGCAGTAGCCGGTGTAACTTGCAGCAACCCAATTTTTATACCCGAAACCTACTGGTTTATTACAAATAAATTGTTTGGCGGGATGGTGGCTAAAGTATTTCACCATCGATTCATCAACATATATACTATCATGAAATACTCCCCACTGTTAAAACATCTGGCACTCGATACTCTCTGCCTACCCCGTAAGGGACTTGGCGTGAAGATATGTATGTATGTAAAAACTTCTCCATAAGTCTTCGACGTTTAGGCTAAATGGTCATTTACATTATGTATATTCCTTTTTATGTCTCGACATGGCTTTGCTTACCAATTCTACGCTAATATCTTCATCTAGAGACCAATACATTTTGTTCATTAGGAAACTAATGATACCCAAAAAGTATCAAAACCCTTAAAAACTTTTTCAAGTCGCAAGGATTCAGTCCAAACTCATGTCTGTTGTGTTAGTTGGCCTATAGTGTGCTATTGGATACAATGAAATCGCTAATATTATCATCATGTTGAGGTTTTTTAGTTCCTCACAAACGGTGTTTTTCCTTTTACTGACTTTGGACGTACTGTTGGGTTTAGATGCACTTATAAAAAAAGCTCTTAAGTAAGCAATCCTTTATTTACGATATTATTTATAATATTTATTTACGCAACACTACACTTTACTACTCTTTTACTTTTCTATTGACACGACTTCGCGGCCTAATGAAGGGCAGTGCGACGCGGAGCTGGTATTCTATTTAGTCTCCTTACTGAGGCCAAGCGGCAGGCAGAAACCAGGTCCGTCGTTGAGCAGCGATTTGACTGAATGTATAAAACTAACTAAAATCTTGGAAAACATGAGTTCTTATATAGTATTGTTGCTGAATTGTAGGGTTAACTACAACTCAGCAATTTGGCAATAAAAATAGGGATGCAACACCTCCCCCCTTTAAAACGAAACATTCGGATTTAGAAAAGTATGTGAGTCCAAGTCTTCAGGCGGAATTAGGGATTCAAATTACAAAATATTGACAGAGTGTGATATTAGGATGAAACGAGTAGTAGACTAGTTGACAATAAAAAAAAAACAAAATTTGAAAAAATAGCGTTCCACACTTTGTATAAATGAATGGAATAGCGCATTTGTAATATAATGATTTTAGGATAAAACTTTGTAAACTTACGGCCAATGTTAATAATCAATCCTAATCCAAAACTTGCTGTCCAAGATTGATATTTTGATCTATTTTTATGTTATCCTTTGCCAATAACATATCTGTGGACAGAAAATATGTATATGGCAATTAGGTATAGGACAGGCCGGCGGATACGCAGCTATCTAGATTGCTTGAAATCCATCTTTAGAGAAATATTATTAACATTGGCCGTTAATCAATAAATTGAAAACTTGCAAAAACATGGATTTTAGTAGATAGCGAATCACACATAATAAATTTAGTAAAACATGTTAACACTTATTAAAATATAGCAACATTAAAATTGAAAAGATACAATTTTAAATGAACAAAACATTGATATGATGAAATTTAATTTAAAAAAAAGTAATTACATGGTAGAAATAATATATCCATAAACGACATAGTAGCAATGGTAAATTATTAAAGGACGTAGAAGAAATAGCAAATCAAATAATTAGAAACATTAATATTTATAACACAATGAGACACACACATAAAAATTAAAAGGTGGCAGAGTATTAGGCTGGAAACAGTGCTCAACCGACGGTACGACCTGACCGTACGCGCTGACTGTCGGCGCTGAACGTCGGTTGAGAAAATGTATTCAGCGCTATGCTGACGGCGAACTGCGACGCATGTGTACAGTTAACAAGAAAATTGAATCCTTTTGCTATTAATGCTTTAATATGTGCACGCTATTTTTGGCGGAAACGACGGACACAAAGGCGGCGAAGATATCATGTACACCCTATACTTGTTGAACGGTTACTTGAAGGCGAATTCTGTAAACTATATTCGAGGTTGTAAGAAGACGAGAAAAAGTTTTTTGATTATTTCAAGATGTCAATCAGAAGTTTCGATGAACTACACGCAAGATTACATGAGACTTTGAAACATTCCGATATGTTTCGAGCTTCTGTTCAACCTATTGAAAGATTAGCTGTGACTTTAAGGTATACCTATATATGACCTATTAGGTAATAAAATACTCAACATTAATTATCAATATTTATTTTAAAAAAAATAGATTTTGTTTTTGAAAATTAGTATATCGTTTATAACACAGTTTTTATTGGATGAATCATCTTTTTGAACATAAATCTGCTGAGAAGAGGGCCGTTCTCGTGCCAAATACGACTGTTCGATATTAGAAGAGGGTTCCTCTACCAAATAGGACTGTTGAATATTTGACTGACCGGGCAGTGCTTGAAAAGGAGATTGTACTACTGGGTACAACGTTACAGAATTGGTATGTTGCGAATCTGAAGATGTGAACGATTGTGATGTTTCAGGGCGGTCTAAGCCGAGCCTTGAAATTTCGATAGCTTTTTGTAATACCTCTTGTCGAAATTTTAATTTCTGCTCGATAGAAAAGGTTTTTGTAATCGGTAACATTGAGCAAAAAAATGCCATGTCATCGTTTTGCATAACTTGGGCATTTTCTTTAAAAAAAGTCAGCATTTCTCTATCAAACTCATCCTCACTGCGATTTTTTGACGTGTTCGTGTCAGTTTTCGTCCACGGTCAGAGGCAAATCTTAGGCTGTTCCGGTTACTGTAGGAATCATAGGAAGTTTAAGTTTGAGGTTCAATAGCTCCTTGGTTGCCAGCAGTTTCATTTTGGTTTAGATCCACATTTGACAATAAAGTTCCCTGGTTTGCAGCAGTTTCATTTTGGTTTGGCTCCTTTATTGACATAATTGAATCCTCAGTATTTAATTCTCTTTTATTATCCAGAAATTTCATAAACTCGAAATAAACATATTTCTTCCGTTTTTTACCTCCAGATCCAGATGGCACATTACTTAATGTAGCCTTACATCTCACATAAGCATCTCGCGCAGTTTTCCACCTATGCTGCACTTGTTTATCTGTAAAAGAAGATAAATATTTTCTTTTATTTCAGATACTTTGTTACGGGAGAGATCTTCATTTTAGCTACCGTTTGGGTGCTTCAACTATTGGTAAAATTGTAAAAGAAGTCTGCAAGAACATTTGGACTCTACTCCATTAAGAGTGTCTTTCAATACCTGGTTCACGGGACGGATGGCTACAAATCGCTGACGGTTTTAAAAATATAGCAAATTTCCCTAACTGCATCGGTTGTATAGACGGGAAGCATGTCAGAATTTGCCCTGCATTCAGTGGGAGTCTATATTCAAATTTATATATTATAATTATACTTTTTTTTATTCTGTAGTTCTATTGGCTATGTGTGATTCGAACTATCGCTACACCTATATAAATGTAAGGGCATATGGTACAGATTCCGATTCATTCGAACATTTTTCGGAGAAGTTCGTTATTTACGAAATTACACAACGGAGAAATGATATTAAAAAAAAAAGTATCTTCACGCCCATATCCCCGAAGAGGTAGGCAGAGGCACAACCAGGGCACCCACGACTAGCCGAAGATACTAAGTCCCATAATGTGATAGGTGGCAAGCCTATCGCCAACCGGGCACGTTTCCAATCCCGACCAACATATTACCTCCACCAAAACCTCTCCCTCACACTAGAGAACACCTCCCACATATGATTATCGGTGATGCCGCGTTTGGTATATCGAACAAAATTATAAGACCCTATGCAAGAAGTAATCCGACACATAAGAAAAAAATATTTAATTATAGATTAAGTCGTGCTAGAAGGTATATTGAGTCTACATTTGGAATAATGAGTAGTAAATTCAGAATATTTCACAGACCAATGAATACTTCCCTACCGAATACAACTGCAATCATAAAGGCTTGTTGTGTTTTACATAACTACATTCGACAAAGAGACGGGTACAGCAAGATAAACTAACTGTTGTAGGCTTTGACGACCTTACTCCTAGTAGGAACAGTAATGCCAGATCAGGAGACACAATACGGGACAAATTTGCTAACTATTTCGTTTCTCCTGTTAGTAGTGTACCGTGGCAAGATGCTTGTATTTTTTAATAAAATAAAATTTTCCCACAATAATGACGTTTAATTTACTTATCTATATCCTTTTTCTCACTGTCAAACTTATCGTCGAAATCTGGAAATAATTCCTTGCAAATTTCTTGCCAAGCACTTATTTTAGCATCACGGTCTTTATAAAATACTGACGATAAATCCCATATTGCAGGACGAAGACGTACTTCAGTAATAAGGCGCTCTGTGTCGATAATAATTTTGGCATTGAGTGTATGTACGCGCGTGCGGTCATCGCTGCCTCAGCGAAGCACTGAACGCATTCATACAAACTCATAGGCTATATAGGCATATATAATAGCAGTAATAGCACTAAAAAAACATTCACAGTTAGTTACAGTTAGACGTTATAACACAATACCCAGGAAAGGTTAGTGAGCATTAGTATCGTAAGAACAATTTATTTTTAAGACTTGCATGTTTTAAAAAGCGTTGATAGAAAAAAGATGTTTCTTTAGTTTCAATGAACTTTCCTTCCTACTTGTTACATTCTTAGGACTGTCTGAATGTAGGTATTACATTTGCGTGATTATCAGGTAAAGTTAATTTTTGTAAATTATATAATTTATAGGGATATTTTAGGAAAATATCTCATTCAGGTGTAGTTTAAAGTTCATTGATTTTATGTACATTTTTGTTAGATATTTACATATTATATTTACATTTTCTTAAAGATACACCCACTCTGCGTTCTTTAATTACAATTTAAAAACATTATTTGGCTAACTTTAGAGGAAGTAAGCCTTGTTCGTCTGTCCGATATTAAATAGCCGCTTTTAGAAAAAGCCCTCTCGCACGGCACGGATGTCACTACAATGTTGCATGTCCTGATAAAAAGCAAATATAAAATGGGATATAGTGCTTTACGCTCACGCCACCAATTCAAAGGGCAATCTGTGCGGGTGATTATGGCTTCTTTTCTATATAGTTCTATTTCCTCCATTGCCTTTGTCGTGGCTAATTTAGGTGTTTTTATAGATTGGACCTTTTTATCGAATTCGAGCCAAATCGATAGCGTGTTTTCTTCGGCTTGTGAGTTTTCTTCGGGCTTGCGTACATCATCAGCATCATCTTCATCCAATTCAGTCGCTTTGTGTAGTGAAATACATTTGATGCTCGCTAATGCATCCTTATCCTTGAATGCGTTCTGTTTGAAGCGTGGGTCTAAATATGTGCACAATGCAATGGCTTGATTGTGTTCGATGTCCTTAAACCGGGAACTCAGACTTTTCTTTAAGATGGTGATTAATTCTTTTACAGGTGCATAATATTCTTTGCTTGAGAGATGATCATAAACATTTATTAAGCCCTGTGTAACAACAAGGGCTTTACTAGCTGTAAGATATTTCTCAGCAATCATCATTTCAGTGACCTCGAAAAAAGGTTTTAAAACTTCAATCAATTGGTCGATACAACGCCATTCTTCCAATGGTATAATGGGGAAATTAGTTGTTAAATTTGGAATCGTTGCTCTTAACGCTTCCTGGAGCTCGGCGAAACGCTTAAGCATTAAAAAGATAGAGTTCCAACGAGTTGGAATAGATATCATCACTGTTTTGGCGATATTTTGTGGGATATTTTGGGCGTTGACTTGATATTTCAACAATTTTTCTTTGGCTAGTGAGCTCCGTTTGAAATGAGCTACGGTTTTTTGAACTTTGTTAATTGTGGATTCTATTTCTGGAATGCCCAACCCTTCTTGTACTATTAAATGTAACTTGTGTACGTAGCAACCAAAATGATCCCATTCCAGTAAGGCTGCCGCGTGTACCATATTCGTGGCATTATCTGTCACAAAAAAGTTAATTTTTTCTTTTATGCCCCATGACATCGTAATCTTCCTTAATTCTTCGGAAATATTAGCACTTGTATGTGACCCTTCGAGTGCACTGCACTGAATCAATAGCGAGGTAAACTCTAAAGTCTCGCTGTGTATAAAGTGTCCAGTGACCGCTATGTAAGGCTCTATACTCCTTGATGTCCAGCAGTCTACAGTCAAGCAAATAGACTGACAGTAATTATGTAAATTATTTTTGACTTCTGTTAATTTATTTTCATATTGTGCTGCTAACAATCTATTTGCTAAAGTTTTTCTGCTAGGGATTTCATAAGCAGGATTAAGCGCTTGGCTGTATGCACGGAATCCTTCGTCGTTCACTATATTTAGAGGCTGAAAGTCCTTCGTGATCATTTTTAATAAGCTATCATCAATGTGAGATTTCTCATGCGATGTAAGTTTTCTTGTTAGATATGGGGACACTAGCCTTGACACTTTTCTTGGTGGGCCATTTGACCAAGCTACCGCTACAGAAGCTACCGCCACCGAAGTTACCGCCGTCGAAGATGAGGAGGGAATAGATACATCGGAATTAATGCCTCCATCGGGTATGCTAGTCTCATGCAAAAGCAAACTATTATTTACATTCGTTACATTTCCAGATGTCCGTTCGGATACCGACCTATGAAACTCTTCGTACACTGTTATATGTTTTTGTTTTAAGTGCAATTTTAAATTTGTAATAGTACTTTTATAGGATAACGTTTTTTTACAAAAATTACAAACTGCTTTTTTATCAGCAACATTGTCCACAGTAAAATAGCTCCAAATGGCAGCATTACGCGTCCGCGACATTTTTTACAATTAAATTACAACATTTACAAAATATATTTACACACACATTAATGTAGGTATTATTTATATAATATAAATTATATTTATAGTCTTTTCACATTTACAACTACCTTTTAAATCACTCGCTTTACATTTACAACAAAAAAACAACTTCCAGCCTTACGCGACGTAAGTTCGCAATCAAAACAAACTAAAACTTCAAACTAACGAAAATTTAGCAGTGAATACACGAACGAAGCTCACACTAATATAAAATCAAAACAATTATAATTTATGTTAGCGTTATATTTTCATGTAAGTAAAATTTGTTTTTGTTACTAGTGACATAACGTTCATATTTGTGTGACGCGTAATGCGACGTGAAGTTCGTCAACATTATTTTATTTTGACCTTGCTCTAAGTTAGACACAAGTCACTGTCACTGTCAGACGAATAACTACCTAATGTTGCCGAGTAATAATAAATATTATAACAGTCAGCGTTGAAAATAAATAACGATTAGATCGTTAGAACTTTATATTAAAATATATTATCTGTTGTATGTTCTAACGCCCAAGTCTACTCATAGCTCGTCGGCCGACCGATGAACGTGCGACTGACGAAATGAACGAACGTGTGAAATCTCGCGCGTACTGTCAGCGTAGCAATGTGCGCATTCTTTGACTTGCATAGATAGGCTGGTTTTAGAGTAGATGTGGGCGCCACCTTAAAAAATTTCGGCGGCGGCGCGCTAACATATTTCAGTCAGCGGCGGCGTGGCGCCGGCGGCGCGGGTATTTCTAAAACTCTATCTACTCCGCTTCTAAATTTTGCCGCTCGCAATAAAGCCGTACGTTAATACTTTTAGGGGGAAAGACATGAAAATATCAATACATGCTTGAATTATGAGACACCGGATATCCAACATATTTTTTGAATGTTTAAAATAAGGTAGCTGTAGCGAAATTTGAACTTTCAATTATTATACCCATATATTTTTTTAATTTTTCTTATTATTAATTAACGATTTGTCCACTTGTTTTTTTATAATAAGTTGGCCATTGATTTGTTTAACTTTGTTAAATAACTAATCTCGTAACCCTATGTTATTTGTTTTTCTGCAATCAAATATAATGTACAATATATAACTTGTATTCATTAGATAAAAAAAAACAAATATACAAAATGAACACTTAATTTAATAGCCTTGAACAGTCTTATAATTATCATGAATGAAAATTATTTTATTGACTCGAATTGAGCTCAAACGCGATCGTTTTGCAGTTACGGTTAACCCAGCCACCGAGAATACCCTCTCACTCGGAGTACTTGTAGCAGGCACACAGAGTAAAGCTCTAGCAAGAGCAGCAAGATAAGAGAATGCATTTTTTTAATTGTGCCAATAGGACAATAAATCACCATCTTTTGGTTCTGTAGGATCAGCACCAGCGATGTATCGCCAACATTCTTGCTCTATTGGATTTCCTTCAATCCCTTGGCATAAACTAACACTATGTTTTCTTGAAAGTTTGTGCAAGAAAGATGTGTCATTTACATTACTGGTTAAAGCTTCTGGTTCGACTTAAGCCTCTGGTTTATCATTAACATTTATCATTTCTCTAATGAACGAGGAAAGAAATGACGTTCTGGTCAAATTTTGTTTTTCTAGAAATGAATCTATTTCTAACAAACTCATGAAGCGGTTATCTAATAGTGCAGCTGCGACAATAGTTTTTGTTACTGGAAATCTTTTATTTATATTTTTCATCATGTTGCGTTTTAAGCATATCATTATTAGTGCTTCATCATCTTGATTAAGCTTTAATATGTCTATAATCTCCGAACGGAATACCAGAGCAACATTAATTGTGCATGTTGTCTGAGACGACAAGATTTTGACGACTTCACGAAAGCTTCTCAAAAACTTTACTAAATCTTCTAAAAGAAACCACTCACTTTGAGTTATTCTGAGTTCTTCTTGGTCAATTTTTCTTAACATATTATTTATTGGTTCTAGGTTGCATATATGGATAATACTTTCTAGCATTTCTAATATGCTGTGCCAACGAGTTGGAGTTGCGGTTTTGATTGTTGGAATATTTTTATAATTTTTTAGATCCCGATGGTAAAGCCCTATCTTCGATTTCAGTTTTTTCTGCATTTTCCGTTACTAAATCGACTTGGAGTATAGGGTCGCTTTCGTCACTTTCTAAAGTTTCAGCTACGTTATCCATTTTTTCCAAAAATTCTAGCTGTTGCTGTACCTTTTCCGCTTCAGCACGTAACTCTGGGGCACGATACCTCACAGCCTTCACAACTTTTTTGCATTTCTGTACTAGTCGTGCAATTTCTGGAACTGAGTTTATGCCATCGACTGTAACTAGATTGTGAAGCCCGTGACCTAGACATAGATGATGTGTCATATTTGCCATCCTGACTGCACGTGTTACGTTGCTTCCAGCATCAGTAACTGCAACAATAGCTTTGCCGTCTAATATACCTAGTCTTGCCATAAATATTGTAATAAAGAAAAAAAATATTTTTTTAACTGCAAATAACATATATTACTTTTACAGTGTGTTAGTT
>NJDD01001848.1:10029-28997 GCA_002245505.1 Calephelis nemesis | reverse complement strand
CTTCTATATATTTCACCTGCACCTGAAATGTGAAAAATAAAGTAAACAACTCTCCATAGTGTTTTATGTTTTACACCACTTAATAATGCTCATGTTAATTTACCTTTCACAGTCCCAGTGCTATTCTTTTGTTTTGATTTCTCTCTTCGAAACCCAGAAAGCAGAATTTTCATTTTGTCTTTGCATATTTGCCCCGATATGCCCATACCTCTTCCGATTTCCACCCACGCGTCTTCTTTTAAATTTTTATTTTTGAAATTCTTATCCTGATCCCACAGCACAGTATAGTTTCGGTACAACTCGATTAGAGTTAAACATTTATCTTCCGGCCACTCCATATTAAACGGAGCGTGGAGCGTCAATACACGACACGTACGCACTTACGAGTTATCTTGCTCGCGTCCACGAACAGACTGCGCTTTGTGTTCGCGCTAAAAACCGACACGATTCGGAGCGCCTGCCGCGGAGCGTGCAACGTTGCACGCTCCGTGTTCGCACACGTACCCACTACCGGGAGCGGTTGCAGGAGCGCGGAGCGCAAAATGTTCGCGAACATATGGATACCCGGCTTTAGAATCGAAGAATAGTAGCTTTAATCTGCAAAAAATAGTTTATGCCTTTGCCTGCTACACAACATAATATCTCGTATTGATTAGCTAGCTATGAAAGTAAAACATTGGAGAACACTTTATTACGTTTGTCCATTATTAATAATTTTTAAAGCATTGCAATAAAATTATTTTCGAACAACAACGCGCTTTGTTTACTATTTTTTGACATTGGCAGCTTGTAGCACAGACTAAATATATACAAGTTTCACATTCTGCATTCATATTGTTTATGATCGTTTTTTAGTCCCAGAAAATAAATACAATACACATGTATTCGTGTACATTTTAGCTTTTAACCTTCAATTAAACATTATTCTTTTACTTTTTGAGTGCTAAAATGATAAAAACAAAAATTATTAACATAAGAAAAATTATTTAATCAAAGACAAAAATCAACCGGATACATATAACGACGCTGATAACACTTCAACGGAACTCGATCCTCGTACACGATTCGTATTTGCTCGGGAGTAACGATTTAAATCGAGTTCGGATCAGAATCGAGTACGAATCAGAAACAAACTCGAGACTGGATCAATTTCGGGAGTAACCCCCCAGGTCTATTGGTTCATCCAGATACTTCTTGTTATTCGTAGATGATTATACCAGGATGTCATTTGTCTATTTTTTGAAAAGTAAATGTGAAGTGTTTACTTGTTTCAAAGAGTTCAAAAATATGGTTGAAAAGCAGACGAGTTCCAGTATCAAGACTTTAAGAACTAATAATGGCACAGAATTTTGTTCAAATGAAATTTAGAATTATTTGAAACAATGTGGCATTGTTCATCAGAGAACGAACACTTATAGTCCAGAACAGAATGGGATGTGTGAACGGTTCAACCGAACTATAGTTGAGAGAGCAAGATGTCTGCTATACGATGATAAACTAGAGAAAAAGTTCTGGGCAGAGGCAGTTCACACAGCTGTATATCTAAAGAATAGATCGCTGGCCTCAGGGTTGAATCAGAGAACACCTTTTGAACTATGGACTGGTAGGAAGCCCGATGTCAGTCACTTACGGGTATTTGGGAGTGCAGTAATGGCACAAGTCCCTACGGAAAAACGTTTGAAATGGGATAAAAAGGCTGAAAAACATTATCCTGTTGGATATGCTGATAATGTGAAGGGTTATAGGCTAACAAGGTGATTACAAGTAGAGATGTTACCATCATGGAGTCTAATGATAAATCTGGAATGATGCAGTCAGTAGTTTGTGACTATCCGGAAACTCCAGTTAGTCCTACAAAGCAAGATGGAGACTTAGATAGCTCGGACTTAGATCAATCTACTAGTACCGTAATATCACATCATGATAGTACCTATGTAGATGAAGACGCAGATGCTAGCAGTTCTTCAGAAGAATATTACTTAGATGTCTAAACTATCAACAGAAAATAGAATAAAAAGAAGCCAGAAAGGTTTGGTTACAGCAATATGTGTGAGGAAGATTTTAATCAGTATCCAGAACCTGATGACATATGAAGAGACTGTAAATGGTCCAGAATCACAAGAATGGAGTAAAGCTATGGAGGAGGAGCTGAGATCCTTTGAAGAAAATAAAGCATGGGAAGTAGTGGATATACCTGATAAAGCTACAGTGGTTAAGTGCAAATGGGTGTTTAAAAAGAAACTAGACAAATGTGCAAAAGTGAGATATCGTGCTCGTCTGCCATACGTGTATATGGTGAAACCGACTTCAAAACACCTGTTAATAGACCATCATAACTGGTGGAAGACGTATTCTTTAAGGACTTTATAATATTGTATATTTATGTTTCACTAAAAGGGGATAAAAAAAATGCTCTGACACTGCTGATTTATTAAATAGTTTTTACTCATTTTTCTGTTAGGAATTTGTTTTGCTTGGTTAATATAAAACTGATTAAAATTTTCTGCGATTTGTTTCGGGTCACTTATATTCTTTTTGTCAATGCATATATTTGATATCTCTTGTAGCTGAATTAATTTATGTTGATCGTAATTTTTTATTACATCCCATGTTGCTTTACTTTTATTTTTCGCATTTGACAGATTACGCTTGTTTATATTTTTTTGTGAAATATCTATGCATTTTCGAAGTATCTTTGAGTATCGTTTATAAATGGTTCTTATTTTTGTTGTTTTTTTTGTATAATATTTAAACCTTAGACAACGTTTTGTTCGACAAGATATTCTTAGACCTTTTGTTACCCTATCTAGATTTTGGCGAGTTTGTAAATAACAGCAATTCCACGAAATTAACTAACAAACTTTGGGTTCACCTACCCTTTTCTGGAAATTGGAATGACGCAGGTGCTTATCAATCTTTCCAGGGATAACTCATATAAATATAAATATAAAACGCATATAAATATCGCTCCATCTAGTCCACAGTGTTAGTTCCAAAAGGGATTTCAACGAAGTACTGAGTGCGCAATTGAAGAAAATAATAAAGATCATTAAAACCAAAAAGTCGATTGCAATGATGAGTGATTTTGAGGATTTTTTCAGCGCAATCGACCCCCGCCCAGAATGTGAAGCTTCCCCACTAACTCATCTTGAAAAGACGAAGTCAAGATGTATGGATCAACCAATGACTGAAAAAGAATACAATGGTGAGCAATGCACTCATATTAGCGCCAAGTGCAAAAATTTTTATGCAAAAGACGTGATGAAGATCATCTTGGAACTTGGGGCAAACATAAACTACCAGGAATCACTCAATGGTTACACTCCTCTGCACTTGTGTGTTTTTGGAAGGGAATTACGAGCTTGCCGAGTGGATGTGTGAGAGACCAGACGTTAATCTCAAGGCTACTAACTACGCCGGGAAGACTGCCTTTCAACTTGCCTCAGAACGAAAAGACTATAGATTCATGAAGATACTGACAGAAGCCGGATGCAAAATGTCACCCCCGAATGTGAGAAGTCATAGAATTTCTGAGTTAAAACGTTCTTCGCCTATTTTAATATCAATAAGACAAAAAAATAAATTAAGAAGCTGTGTGAGAAGGTTGAGATTTAGTATAGAGTGACTAGGACGGTTTGCAACATCATTGTAATAAATTATTATTATTATCATCATTTATTTTCAATGCCTCTTATTTTCTACGTTTATACATTTAATACAAAAAAAATATTAAAAATATAAAGATAAAAAACAGGTTACCAAAAACGGTGGTCTTACAACTAAACCGTCAGTGGTCAGGTCAAAAAAAAAGGTACTATCAGTATTTCTAAAATAGTTTTCCTTGACAATAAAATAACAAAAGTGTACAGTATGTATGTGATTTAATTTGTAATACAACTTATAAAATAACTATAATTTAAGCGTATAGGATTTCCCAATTACTTAAGTTAAGATTTAAAATAATTCTATTATTAATTATTTTTAAAAATTAAAGAATTTTGAAACAGTTTTTTTTTATTGAGGATACAACATGACTAGTTGTGGGTTTTTGTAAATTATTATCCTTTGCCGGGCGGAATAAATTTACGTACATTGCTAAAACTCTATAACAGAAAAGGTAATAATAAAAAATAGAGAGACAATTATATCTTTGTTCCCGAATTTTAGCCACTGTGGATGCTAAAGAAACAATCCCGGTTTTATCATATCGCGAGATTTCAATCTCAATAGCACAGAAAGCAGCAGACCTCTCCACACCCATTGTAGAATGCACAATAATTGGAGGACTACAATACTTGCAGTCTTCTTGGACAAGTCTCTTTTGGATTTCCTTCTGATTATGCATCACAGCTAATACAAAGTTCAAAAAGTCCTCAGTGAACGCAAAACGTAACACTTCTTGACTAGCAGCAGTTCCATTAGTCACTTCGAGGGTTGTTAAGACGTTGTCTGAACGTCTATTTTTTTGGTTGTAATTTCAAATTTCCCGCACTGGAGCCTTCCGTTCATGTAAAACCAGTATGCGTCATAGGTTTCGCGGTTAAACACTGATTATTCACAAAGCATGACGATGGTTTGTGAGTGGTTTATCCAGACAGTGCGCCACAGGTCATAGTTAGTGTGGTGCATCGGAGCTTGCATACATATAAACTTCCTCGCGTGATTGTACCCATCAACATAATTCGGATTTTTATGTAATCTCCGCGTTTCTTCTCCGTAGGAAGGATCACTCTGGAGTGGTCGAAACGGTTTGGGTACCTCAGTCTGTTCAGACGAATGTTTTCGAATTTCTGACATTCTTCAAACGTTCCACGCACCGGCTGGTTTGCAAAGAATTGCATTGTGTTCTTCCACGACAATTTCCTCAAAGTCACTTTGTTTCATAAACTTCACGAGGTCCTCACAATTAAACTCCTGGGAAATATGCCAAATGTACGAATACATGTTTACTCGGAACTGGTTCCATATAGAGTCATATAATTATTAATGTGTACTTGCCTCTGTAAGGAAATAGGTACAGGAAATTACTAACAGAATGCGATGCAGTCTCATACTGAATTGTATGAGATTCGCAAAGGGCTTGTTAAAATAAAATATTCTAAAAGTGAGGTCAGTAGTTTTTTGTACCTGTTTGACAAAAAAAAATAGAAATATCTTGCAAAGTGCACAGTGATGAGGTATCTAGGGTCACAACATTCCTCAAAACAGATTTCTTGGAAATTTTTAATGAAAGGGTTTACATAAAGGGTTGCTACGCTAAATGAGTAAATAAATCTTCTGATGTGGACTTTTATTTAGTCCCAATTTAGGTAGCTTTTATATTGTTTAAAGCATTGTATTTATTTGTCAACCTAGTTCCATAAAAAATAGCGTGGATTTTGTTTTACAGTATAAAAATCTATTTATAATTTTTCCTCATTGAAATGAAACAATAACTCTGGTACAATTAAAATACTGCTTCATTTAGCAAAAGTTAAATAATGATATAATTATCATAGCACCTTTAGGACAACAGTTTGTACATTATATCAGAAATAAGTTACATAAATTAATAAATAATAAACAACTTATAACTACGACTGGAACTTATTTTTACACTATTACTAAGTCTCAGACATTTATATCACACGTTATATAAACTATAACATAATAATACTTGAAATAAAAAGATCATTTTACAGCAAGGACATAATTTTAAATCATAATTAAGATTAATCAATACTTTACTTTACTAAATTTTTCAAATACGACAGAACTTGTCGGACAGGGCCTGTCTTTATCAAAGCTTTCGTGACGGCCGATTCCTATATATATATATATAGTATAACTTCACCGCTTCGTAGCAGAAAAAATACTGGATGGGATTAAACAAGCGATCGATCTTCATCATCTTCAGTCCCATCCGTTAGCACGAGGGTCGATTTTCAATGTTTGTGGTCGTAATTTGAAACTTCCCTAATCTAAATGAAGTTTGTTCCACGTCACTCCAGTACGGGTAGCATTTTTCTTTTCCATTTTCTTTTTTTTGGGTCAGCATCACGATTATCTGTACTTGCTCCATCCACAGCATTCTGTAAAAATTGTAGCACGTTTCGCGAGTCGGAGCTTCCACGCAAATGAACTTCTTTGTGTGCTCAAAGCCGTCAACATAGTTTGCATTTATGTAATTCCCTCCGTTTCGTTCCTTCGGCAAAATCACTCTCGAGTGATCAAAACACACGGCGTGGGCGAACCTGTTCAAACTTTTGTTTTTTTTCAGCTGTAAAGCTGCCTTCTACCTTCTTACTGATAACCTTTTGATGTTCTGCATTGATAATTTCTTTGCTGTCGCTGCGGAACATAAGCGCCAGAAATTCTGCGTATTTCAGCTCTTCATGTGCCATTTTGTTTTCCATCATTTTCATGTTATAAATTATAATTAATAGGAACAATTTGTAGAGGGCCCCGTCCTTCCTTCACAATGGTTAGCCAATAACCGTAATAATTTAATTAATCTCGCGAATTTAAATCAGGAATATTTTCCTCGTTACTAATACCGCTTTGCGTGGTTACCAATGATGACAAACTATTGTGGCTTCCTAAAATGTAACTAAATATGGAATAACTACAATTGTTTCTAATATAAGTGATAATATTACATCAATTCTATTTATGATGGTGATTTAATGAACAAACGATGATGAAATCTATACACGCGCTAGCCTTAATATAGAATTACACATATTTTCCTGTTTATCATGTGATCGACAAATCACTTTATATAACTCTTATATAACGGAGATGCTGAAAGCTCCGAAAAGGAGAAGATTAAGTCTTAGATGTGCTAAGCCATAATGTTCTAAGTGATTTAAAAAGCTATATGAAAAAGCTAAGAGTTGAAATATTGTGACCAATAGTTTATGTTTAGAAATCGTAAGTTAATTTAGGTAGCTAGTTTTGTTTTAATATTTTACGATTTTTCACATTTTCCTATTGTTTTTTTTTTGCTTGTTAAATTTTAAAGTTGTGGTTCATTCTATTTTTAAATATCTGAAAGTAGGTGTAAGTAGTTCTAAGTGGCACTCAAAAGCAACACCATGTCTCATTAAAATAATTAGATTTATCATAGATGGTAGCTCGAATGTTGTTGTTAAAAAATGAAAAAAAAAATATGTTTTTCTATTATAATATATTTAATAATTAAATGCATAAAAGTATAGTACGAATTTTATATATTCGTGTAGTACGAATTTTATTTTTCAGACTGATAAACTTAGTTCTTTTAAACCTTATGTGTCTTTCAAAAGGATAGCCTTCTATACATCCTCCCTGCAGCAGTTTTTTTTTACCAGAGACTCCTCTCTGGAGCTCTAAACTAGGCTTGAACAACAAATCTATGTTTAAATATTCTTCTTGTTTGAGTGTGTTGAATAATTGACAGTCTCTCCGGTACAAACGACGGTAATAAGCATTAAAAAGAGGATAGCTCGTACATTCGGGACAGCGGTCTATCACCAACCAGAAGGTTTCCTCATCCATAGACATGAAATACTGCAAAGAAGATAGTCTACTTAAATAAGATAGAAATACATTACATCGGCCACATATAAAGACAGCTTTGTTTTTACAGAAGACATACCTCTAAAATAGAAATAGGTTTTCCTTCTTTTGTACGTGTTTTAGTTGGCACGGTCCTCAAGAGCTAAACCGTTCTATTTACACAACTATTGGGATACATAGCAAAGAACGGGTCATTCAGTTCTATCCAGTAAGGTCGCTCATCATGGCAAGACGTCATGTTTGTTTTTCCGTAAGCCTGAAATAAATAGTTACAATTAGGAGGCAACGCACAATTGTTTATTCTGTTTCGATAAATTATTACACCGCACAAAATTTTTTAATTCCTTGAACCTCCACAAGGAAACGAATGATTCTGTTATATTTTTTTAATAATTATACCTTCATTGGCATGTTTAAATGCAATTTATTTCACCCGAATTAGGCCGCCATTAGCAAATCAACAAATAATTTAATTAATCGGTGAAGTGGACCGCGGAGATGAACTTTCACTCAAATTTATACCATATGTACTAGCAGTAAGGTTCGTTTTTCACTAAAGAACGCGTGGGCGCGTTCAGTAGAATTTCAGTATCAGCACTAATAAGGATGTATAGCCTAGACCGTTTATAGTAATCGCAGTAAACTGAATTTTCGACAGATTCTGTTCTCTTCATCACGGTCCCTTTTTAAAATACTTAATTGGTGTTGAACTTAATTGGTGTATTATTTTTGGTTACTACAAAATGTTTGGAGATTTTCGAAAAGAAAGTTATTGAGAGATAGTTTTTAATTTTGATATGCGTATATCCTATTGTAAGGTTGACATACAAATCAGTACGCTTTTAATCTGTGAAGACAGATATTTTCTTCAAAACTTACAAATGGTTAGTCAATAAAATAATAGTTAAAAAAATGCGTTTCATAATTTTAGTAATTGTTTAATTATATTAGTAGATAATATGGGAGGAGTATATATGTTATACTGAAGAGTCAATCGCATAGTTGGGTGGCCTTAAAAAATTCCCTGATTTTTTTAGCCATTTTTACAATTTTTTTTAATTTCCGAAAAATATATACAACTATATCAGTTACTTGGATTTTTTCATTTTTTATTTTATATCTTTTTATAAAGAAATATTTTTTTTTCTTAATAGTCTTATGAACGTGGACTTAGCGCGATTTTTTTTACAGTGAAACTGCTTTTATTCGGATTTCAGTATTTTTTGTAATTATGATAAAAAATGACAATTTTAATTTAATACATTTCCGGTGGCAAACTATCCCCTTTAAGCTATAGTTCATGTAAAAGTTTTTCTTGCGCTGCCTGGCGTGTGTAATTGCAAGGGCAGGAAAATAAGTATAAGTAATAAAATCGACAAACATGTGATCTGAGGCTTTCTTATTTCCTGCCCGTGGTGAGAATACTATTTTTCTCTTCGACGGAGGCAGAAAGCGGTTTTCATTTAGCGCAGCGGGCGGAAACTATCTTTTTATCACTGTAGTTTCCCATTTATTATAAGATTAGCATGCATCCTTATAGTATTTAGTCTCTGGCTGTCCACTTTTTACATAAGAAAAAAGTTAAAATCTAAAAATTTGAGTCGCTATAGTTTGTGCTGATTATTTATAATAATTTTAAATAGAAATTATAAAGATAATTGATAATAATCATAATACGCGTAATAAAGAGCATAAACTACTATTATAAAATATCATACAAAAAAAAACAATTTAAATTTAAAAAAAAAAATTGTAACCTCAATAAACCGTTCTGCTTACGGTATATATACACACTCGGTAGTCTGGCTTGAGAACGGAAATTGGCGCCAGATTCTACCGAATCTGTTGATTTGAAACAATTTGTGAAAATTAAAAATGATTTGAATTAACCACTATAAAGATATACATTTTAGATTCAATCATTTTATTTTTTTTATCAAGGATAATCGTTTTCAATTATTTCAAATCTCTTTTCTAATCAGGACGTTGAATTATGGTGATTTGAAGACTTCTCGATTAATAGAACTTAAAATTGAGGTTTAAAAAATACTCAGTATCTTGAAATTATAAAACATTCATTTCTATTAGTAAGCATTTATATGCATACAACATTTTATTAGTGTTTTATAATATATAAAAACATTTATAAAATATATCACATTTTTTAAGTACAACCATTGATATATTACGAAATATCATAACATCAAGACAATATTTATTCGACCGTTTTTATGGCAATACAAGTAATATCTGTTACATACAATATAATTTATTGTATTAACAAATCAATTAATTTAACAATTTATAAAATTAACTGGCGTTAGAACTAGTAAGTGCGAGAAGGATATCGTTTAACGTTATCTAGTGAAACTAAGCTCAACTGCTGCGGAACTATCATACAGTATATTAGAGAAACGTGTTACGAGTTCTAACATAAATTAATTATTAAAAAAATGTTAACAATAAGCCTTTTGCTAATATAGAATAATAGGAACTACAGTTAAGCATCACAGCAATATTATTACAGTGACATATTGTAAGAAGAAAAGTTTGTCTTGATAAATTTCTTCTGCTCTAATTAGTGTCACGAATCGAAGCATTAACATATAATAAAGAGTATAATCACTAAAATTGATAAAAATATTGTGCATTTGTTCACGAAGCTTAGCAACTGTTAGAGGCAATGAAATTGTATGGTTAATATAGTACTCTGAAATAGAATTGTCCATTGCGCAAAACACTCCCACTGCTCTAAAACCAAAAGAACAATGTACAACTATAGGAGGCGTGCAATCAAAAACTCTTTTTTTGTACAATAGATTATTTTTTCTTTCTTCAGAAACTGATCTTATGTCATGAATAAAATTACAGAAGTCAGTCATTCCTTGAATGGTATAAAACTGAACCCAATCTATGGAAGCGTAGTGGATTACTTCAATAAATTCACCTGTTGCATTGTTAGTAACAGTAAGAGTCGTCACCTTGTAATTTGAAAAATATTTCACTTTAACCGTTTCAATTTTAAACAGCTTCACAGTTTTCGCAGCCCCTTCATCACTTTCCCAGTGTTTGTAAAACTGTTCATCACTATTTTTACACAGCATGACGATGATACGGATTCGATAATTCAAAATGATCCTCCAGAATTTAAACTCCGTTTTTTCTAGAGGAGCTTGAGTGCAGATGAATCTTTTCTTCTGCGCCCAACCATCTAAGTAGTTAGTGATAATTTTACCTCCAAACTTATTTTCCTTGCGAAGAATGGAAGTTTTAACGTTTCCAACAGCACATTCTTCTTTACGTATCACCTCATTAAATTCTCGGTTAAGAATTTTCAGAAAATTTTCTTCTTCTCATAAATTTGATGAATTCTTGGGGGTTGAGTGGCTTCGAGTTTTCGCAACCCATTTTCATTCTCAATTATTAATAAACTTGACCGAAAAACTCTTTGCCAAGTAAGTCCAAAACTCGTATGTGATAATATAACATATAATATTTTTGTTCCAATACGTCCGGTCAGTTTCACAGACTGGAATAATATAAAAGAATCTTTCATGGGAAGCTTTTTATAAGACTTAGCTGCTTACAAATTATCACTTATAATCTGTATATATATAGGAGCTGTTCTATATATAGATTGACTCATCACGATTTCCCTGAAACTATAAATCCTAGAGACTTGAAATTTGGCAGGGATATTACTTTTATCATTCATATTAGCCAACTCAAATAATTTTGAATTGTTTAATAGTTTAAAATTAGATTTTTTAATTAGTGGTATTATTACATTCTAGACATTAAATGTTGTCTACAGATAGTTAAATAACGAAACATTAGTATATTATAAATATGATAAAGATTGTAATCAAAGAAGCTATCGTATCTTTGACGTCGAAGCTTAACTGCAGTACTTTGCAATGAAATTGTGCGATTAGATTGGTATTCTGAAATAGAAATATCCATAGCACAAAACACTGCAGAAATACCAATACCAGAACTGCAGTGAACAACAATAGGCGAGTCATAATTAGGATGATTTAGCTGCAACAATTCTTTTTCAAAATCACGATAAATGTTTTTTACAGCCAATATGAACGCAATAAATTCGACAGATTCATGAATGGATAAAATTTTTGAGCAATTTAAACAAGTAACATGAAACACGTCATGACGTTCTTCAGTTCCATCAGTCACATTTAGCACAGTAATTTTATAATTTTCACGGAATACGACTTCCACCGTTTCAATTCGGAATTTTTTAACAATTTTGACTCCTCCTTCGTATGGGTTCCAGTAGCTATAAAACTGCTCTTCATGTAATTCGTCAGTATCACAAAGCATGACGATAATGCGCGTGCGGTGTAACCATATCATTCTCCAAAACTGATACATCGTATTCCTCAAAGGGGCTTCAGTACAGATGAATTTTCTCTTTTGCGTCCACCCATCAATGTAACTTGCATTGATGTAGTCGCCGAATCCGTCTTCTACCGGAAGAAACACTCTGTTGTGAACGTAGTAAAATCTGTTGGGATTTTCGTACTCCACTTGGTTCTGCCTCAGCTGACAAACGTAGAAAGTACTGAAGAACTTTTCTTCCTGCTTTATTTTCAAATATTCCTTCTTTAATCTCTTCGTAAATTTTTGGGTTCTGCATCAATTTTATAAACTCTTTCCGATCCAGAGACTTGGATTGATGACACCCCATTTTTTAAATTCACAGTCCTCCAATTTTATTTTTCTCGCGAGCACAGTCTTTCATGAAGTCCTGATGCCAACTAATACGAGCCAAGATAAAGTCGAGCTCCGCCCACTAAAAAACTTCCACACGTCTAACCTTAAAGCGCTCATCGCAATAAGACTTGCGCTGACTTTTAGCGAGTTAATTTAAAATTTTACAAATCTAGATTTTTGCTTTTATGATAAAAAAAATCTCCACATTTTTTTTAAGAAAAAAAAGATCATATTTTTCCCCAAATTTTACATAAAATAAAAAAAATAAAAATTATTAATTTTCTCCTTCAAAAATCAATAAAATCATTTTAAAATAGAAGAGTAAATAGTTAAAAAATAAATATAAAAAAATATTAGCGCTTTTTTGTGAGCAGGGATAAAATTGACCAAATTTGACTAGTGAGAGATAAATCAAAACAATTTAAACAATGCCAATCACCAATAAACTACTCGGAGTGATAGACATGTAACACTTGACAAGATCAACGCCCGCTGACAAGGCCCAGATGACAAACAATTACTTAATTGAAATAGCGTATCAGCCGTATCATAGTCTCAGACACGGATGTCATGTCTTTTACTGAACTTTACTAACCTTTACCAAATGAAACATATCGACACCTCCTACGAATAATATCGTAAGTGCGTTACATCAACTTTACAGTACAGCTGTTCAAAGTTTCGCTCATTGTTTAATGATGATAGTTCAGTGAGATGTAAAGATATATTTTTAAAAATTTGCATGTGAATTATGATATAGGTAAGTGATAATCCTGTGTAGTAATTGAATTCATATTTATTCTTGTTTTTGAGAAAAGTCACTTAAGATATTTTACGTCGTCCTTCATAAGAAATAAATTGTTGTATGTCACACTTACTATGAATTACGTCGGACAGTAATTAAAACCATTTAACGTATGTCATAGATGCCATATTCTACTTTGTAAGAATGAGTAAAATAACTATTGTAAATAATAGATAATACATTATACTCTGTTAAAATTGTTTGTAATCGTATAGTAAATGACTAGATTGATTATAAAAAAAATGGATGTTTGTGAGTGTGTACGTGTGTGTGTGTGTGTTGTTTAATACAGGAAATTTCAACCAGAGGTAGGTATCTAGTGTTGATTTAGGTTTCCTGGTATAAGAATGCGTGTGTATAGTATTATGTATTTAGATTTCAATTTCAATTCGATTTGATAAAAAATGGAAGTAATAAAATAACATGTACCTAATTACACATTTTTATTGAGTAAAACACCGTTATTATTAATATAAATTGCTTAAAAGCTTTAATCACACCTCAGACTATAATCTTTTTTTAAATCTCTTGCTTTGAGATCCATCAATATTTAAACATAACTTAAAAATCTTTTGGTAAAACAAAAAAAAAAATACAAATATAACAATCAGTCTTGTTTTAGGTAACCGTAACCTTTTTAGTTAGACAAGTAGTACCTACCTACAAAAAACATTAAAAGAAGATTAAAGAAAACTATTAGGCAGTCTTTGTTACATCTTGTAAAGTAGTCATAATCTTAAGTTTAAAATAACACTATCAGACTTACTTAATGGCACAAACACAATACGTAAGTTATAATAATCCTTAGCCTAGGTATGTAAAATAAAAATAAAAAAAGAGTAAAGTCGCGTCTCCCTGTAGGTAAATCAACAGTAATTAAGCTCCTAAACTAATCGAGATCAAGATCAGAATCGCGATCATTATCGTTAATATTTAACGATGGGAGATTTGTAAAAAAATCGTGATAACCTCTAGGAATAATTCCCGAGTTACACATATTAATTAAATCGTCTTTTTTGGCTTTAGGAATTGGGAGGTTACTTTGGTACAATAGTTCGACTGTCACAGAAGAATCTGTTGAACATTGCCGTCTCGTATTTTTTTTACCGACAAAACATAATAATCATTACTAGCCATATCATATTTATAGTACAACTTATGAGGATTTTCAGATTTTACTAAAACTTCTTTAATTTTATTCCATTGTACCTTATCTCCATTATCACTCTTGTTCCAATTCCCTTGTAACAACGACTTAAAATTATAAAAATGTGTGTCCATTTCTTCCACTATATAAGGCTTACCGTCTTGTTTAGCCCAACGTACCAAACAGTACCACTCATGTGGAGTGTAAATGAGTTTATTTTTGTTGTCACGTTGTGGGTACTTATAAAGAACATTCCATAAGAATCCTTGTTTTAACCCTCGGAGCAACCCTCGACGAAGTTCCAACCAGAATGCCGAGTGTTGTTCCAACCGGAGGGAGTCCGATCTCTTGCAGGTTTGTCAGTCAATGGTAAGGGCTAGTTTAGCCGTACCTAGGAACCCTGAAAGTCGAAAGCAGGAGTCAGGGGGGAGGTACCAAAAGGACATCGACGGGAATAGGAGAATCTACATTTGCAGATCTCTCACAATATTCCCGGCGACGTAGTTTTGGAAATAGCCCCCTGAATGACACAGAAGAAAAGTACATAATATATGTATACATTGCATTGTACGCTCTTGCGTAAGAATGTCGCCTGGTCTGCTAAAGAGGAATTAGTTAATACTAAAATTGGATAAACATACATTTGAATAAATACATAAATCATTATTCAAATAAATATATATATATATATATATACATGTATAAGCACAGTAGCAAATTGAATTAATAGAAGTTTCTTACCTAAGTCCTTATGTTTTAAAATAAATTTCATTAAACAGCTGAAAACCTCATTAGCTAGTTTTTTATTGCCTCTACTTTTGCGGGATCGGTGCGGAGACCGGTAGAGTCAACAACGTAACCTAAATACTTTAGCTGAGGCCTAAAAATTTTTTCTAAGTTTATGGTCAAGTTAGCCTTTTTAAGTTTTTCCAAAATTTTTAAAAGTAGAGCTACGTGCTCGTCAAATGTAGAGCTTACAACTATTATATCGTCCAGATATGCAAATACACGATGGTCCATAGAGCCGTCTCCAAGTAGAGCATCGACTAATCTTTGCTGTGTAGCGGGTGCGTTAGTCAAACCAAACGGTGTGGTCTTAAAACGGTAGGTGCCGCGACCCGGAACATAAAATGCAGTCTTGTCTCTCTATCTCTCTCTTTTATTGGTAATTGCCAGAAACTCTTAGATAAATCAAGGCTAGAGAGGTATCTAGCGTCCCGAATGTTGTCTAAAATTTCCGAAATGTAGGGCAAGAATTATAAGCGTCTTTTTTAGTGATAGAGTTTAGCTTCCTACTATCTAAACAAAAACGTGGAGAGCCGTCCTTCTTATTTACAATGAGCACAGGTGATTGCCAGGCGCTTTCACAAGGCTCTACTACATCTAACTTTAACATTTCATCTAATTGTTGAATTAATATTTTTTGTTTCTCAGGAGAGAGTCGATAGTATCGCTGTCGAATAGGTAGCGAGTCTCCGGTATCTATGTGATGTTCAATTAAGTTAGTACGACCTAAGCCTCTAAGTTCAAACGATATAGATTTATATTGTTGTAAAATGTTATTGACGATTTGTTTTTGTGTGCCGAGCAAATCGTCATATGGCTTAATTTTTAAATTAGATGGTTGTGATGAGATATTATTATTAGGTGAAGTTATTTCTAAGTTACCTAAGTATTTTGGACAAAGTTTAAATTTTCTCCAAAAGTCTATGCCTAATATTAAGTTCGTTTTAATGTCAGGTACGATATAAGCACGAATAGTATGAGTTTTATTATCGAAGGTAAGTGGTAAGTCTAAATAACCAACGCTAAACAAAATATGTCCGCCAGCCGCGGTGACTGAAATACGCTACGTACGGTTAGTACGTACCGTTAGTTTGTTGTTAATGATAAAATTATGAGAATTATTTCCTAAAATGGTAACAGCTGCACCTGAATCTAATAAACCAGCGATAGTCAAAGAATTTATTCTAATGTTGACATAAGGTCGATCGTCGTTAGAAGGTTTGTCTTGCAGAAATGTAGAAGTATTGTAAGTGTTAAAAAACAACCTTATAGTATTAAGCCATAAGGTCCATTCTTTACGCGTTGTACGACCGTAAGATGTTGGTGGTCTACATTTCCTAGTTATTAGTTTTTTGAATTGCATTTTGGGCAATCGGGTGATCTGACGCCCCTATAACCGCACTTGAAGCAAAGTATTATATGTCTAAGTTCGCAAAAACCTGCAGAATGCTCTTTTGAGTGACATCTAAAACACGGTGTAACGCCGGTGTTGGTTAAGTTTAAAGTATGTATATTTTTATAGTTATTACTACGAAACTGGGAAGTTGGTTTTTGATCCTAAGTATAAAGTTGTTTTGGTGATAAGGTTGAGGTTGTTTATGGTTACTAGTATATTGTTGAGACGTTTGTCTATAGTATTGATTACTGTTATTAGTCGCTAATTGTCGATTAGTCTTTGAGTTCGTATTCTTGTATGCGAACTCCGGAGCTACTAGGCCCTCAGTTGAAGAACTAGGTTCGTGAAAATGACTAAGTCTAGATTGAACGTTATCGTAGTTCCGACAAAGCGCGCGAAGTTGGTCAATAGTAGTAATATGCGGGGAAGCCGCCAATGTGTTAGCATAACACGGACGTATGTGGTGTAAAAGTATTTCGAGTTTTTGAGTTTCTGAGTAAGGTTCGGACAGACGTGCAAACATGCCCTCCAACGTAGCTATAAAGAGTGTGATGTTTTCTTTTTCACCTTGAGTACGGTTTCTAATTTGATTTAAAAGTCTATAGTCATAGTCAGTTTTGTCAAAGTCGTTACGTAATAATGTTATAAGTTCTTGCCAGCTAGTTATCTGATCTTTAATACTACGGAACCAATGCAAAGCGTCCTCGGTGAATATTTCCGACGCGTAGGTTATTAATTTCGAGGCAGAATGTCGCGAGCGAGACAAAATTCTTCTACCCTCTGTATAAACGCGCGGACGCATGATTTGCCGTCATATTTGATTTTATGAAGTTCCGATACTGGTCTACCACAAGTTACGTTTACTTGAAAAGGATTCATATTATTTGATGAAATCTGGTTGTTAACAGCTAATGGATCTACTGAGGAATTTTTTAATTATATTAAGTTGGAATAAAGCTCTTTAAATGTAGCGCGGCACTGAGTATAGGTTTCCTCAATATCGTGTGTAGGTTCAATCCTGTTTAACCTATGATATAAATGATTTAAGATGTTTTCTGTTCTTGATAGAATATTTTTATCGTTAGGTTGACAAGTTATCGTAGATAAAACGTTTTCGAGTAATAATTGGCACGCGGTAATGTCGTCTTGCGGTTCGAGGTGTGATATCAAAATCGACTCAGCCGGGTCAGTAGTTGATAATTTGTTTATTTGTTTTCTTAGATCAGCTACAGTAGCCAGGGGTGTATCCCCACGGAGAGAGATTTCACATTCTAGTTCCTGGTTACGTAAAGAGAGGTATTTAATAGGATGAGACAGTATGTATGTTTTAAATATGTTTTAAGTTTTAAGAATACGTACAAAGTCGTGTATTGTTAGCTACGCGTAGATAACCGGTTTGAGTGGTGGCTTGCTGGCTGTTCAAGTTTGAATGCTAACTTGAATATTACAACGCGAATATTATTTTTAGATACTTATGTTTTACAACTACGATGTTTATGATTTTTGAAGCGTTAATTTAGCGTAGGGTTATTCAATATTGTCTATAGTTATGATATTTTTATATACGTATTATTATTTTAGTTAAGTAGATTTTTTATTTTAAGCATAAGTGAGGTTGATCAGTTCTTCCAGAAGGTAGATTTATGAGAATAGGTAGATAGATATTTGTATAATATTTAAGCAGACCAAACTAAAGTAGAATTTTACAGTTTTTCAATATATAAGTTTATAGTTTACAAGTTTTTAGATTTTAGTGAATTTTACACAAAGTTAATATGTTGCTAGTGAGTTCGTTGTCAAGAATGACAATAGTACAATAATAAGTAACACAGTAAAATAAAGTAAGTAAGTACACAGATTTACGATATCTTTATGTTTTTTTTAGCAAGTTTTATAAAATTTTGAAAAAATTATGAGTTTACGTCTTATAGACAGGTGAATTTAAGGCTAAAAGATTTATTATGCATCGACGTCAGATATATCCATGAACTGAAGGCTATGGATATATCCTTAATTGACGTCGGTGCTTGAAGATGCCTTGAGGTGGAAGATGCCTCGAGGTGTCTTGCGGTCGGGTGGTAATGACCGTCTCTGACCTGGATTTCATCGCCTCTTACAGTGTATCTGGCAGGAAGATAATCGCCTGATTCTAGTGCCGCGGCGATACAGCGATTTTCCTGGTAAAGATATCGTAAACAACACAGTTATGGTAGTAAAAGAAATTATTTAAAGTACACAGAAATACAGTAAAAAAAACACGAGAAATACAAATGTTAAGGTTTCCCAGACACGTTGGGCGCCACTGTAGCCTAGAGGAGGCCTACACAAGAATCTTCTAATGTAAGAGAGAAAAAAAATAAAGTATGTCTTTGTAAACAGAATTTATATGGTAACAAAAATTACATGTGAATATTTATATTGACGATACTACAATTACCCGGAGTCGTAGGTCCTAGGAAACCTTATAACTGATAATTTAGAGTAGGTTAAGAGAGAGAGGCCTTAACTCTGGGGATTCTCGGTCCTGGGCGCTCCACCCCTTCTGGTGTTCCTTTGTATTG
>NJDD01001847.1:87072-110712 GCA_002245505.1 Calephelis nemesis | reverse complement strand
CTCCAGGCACGCAGGCCGCCTGCGGGACAGGCGCCCCTAGCGCCGCGGAGCCGTGAGCCTGCTGCAGTACGTCTGCAGTTAAAATTTAATTAATTTCAACCTCCACAATAAAATTAGTGGAGGTTGAAATTAAGAGTCAGAACTCTTGGAGCGATTTTTACCCGCGCCCGGGGTCGCGGTTTTGCGATTTTATTTCAAAACTCACGATACGAATAATTTTTGCGGTCCCGCAGCCGCCACGGTTGAAATTATCGCCCGCAAACTTGGCGGTTGATGATCGCGTGGCCGCCGGTTGCGGTTAAATAATCAGTACACTTAGTACAAAACTGTCGCCCGCCAAACAACCGCAGAGCGTGCGGTCGCAAACGCCGAGGCGATTTATAACGGGCAGATGACCACTGCCGCGGGAACTGCAAACAACCGGAGGTGCTGCGGATAAAAATCGCGTCGTGAAATGTGAATTTACTTTTTGCATATAAACTACATTCTATGGAATCTGCGGGCCCGCAACCACTGCGGGCGCGCCTTGAGTTCTTAGTCTTACCTTTACAAATGAATTAAATAATTTGCGCATAAAGGATTTAGTCGTAAATGATTTTATATGTTTTATTTAAAAACGGTGCAAATGTTTATTTTATTATGATATTATTTATAGGAAGCGTATTTAAAAAAACAACTAAACGTTAGAATATAAAATTAAATAATAATAATAATAAAAAACTAAAATTTAAAAACTTTCATTCAATTTACAAAATATTTAAGTTCAGATAGAAATTGTATTGAGAGTGTATAACGATTTTCTAACGTTTATTTCGAATGAAATGAATGTTAAGGCATCACAATCTCTAGTGAATTTTTGCCGATGACGGTTCATAAGCAGAGCAGTAAATTCTTTGAGTACATTTATGAATTTAATATTGTAGTAGCAGACTTACAATAAAATTATTGTTAATATTCCAAAGGCTTCCATTAATTGCAAATTGCAATGAATAGTTCTGACAGCAAATGTAGTGACGTCATCATAGCTGACGGCCCTGCTTTTGGAAAAAACCCGGTGGGCCAGTCCACCTATTTATGTATATGCTGACGTCACTGCTTCAGCTTAGAGGAAGCGTTAGCCTGACACAAATCGCCACGTTTCGTTATTGCATTGTTATCGTTGCTCTTTGACAAAAAATAACATTCTATATTAAATTATGTTTCAACGTAATGAAATACTATGTCAATCACAGCAAAAACACGATACATTAATTTAGTATCCCTTCCACGACAGGATTAGTGGATGGTGTGTCTGATGCGTAATATGTTGAAACTGTAACTGAACCCAGGAAAACGAGCAATTGAGGTGGACATTGGATGAAACTATTCTGGAATTAAACAACATAGCGGCAAATGCCACGGCTACCACTTTTCCCTACGCATAAGCGTAACTAGATAGATAGATACTAAAAATTAGATGTTATTTTAAATAATACTACTATTGAGAATGTAGATTGTACTAAATTCCTAGGAATCCTAAGAATAAAAACCTATAAATTTTGTAACTGCAAATCGCACACTGAAATCGACAGGTTTCTATATATGTGTTAAGAAGAATAAGAGAAGTGTCAGGATTAAAGGCATCTCTGTTAGTTTATCAAGGGTATGTTTCTTCTGTTTTGCAGTAAGATATTCTTATTTGGGGGAGTTCTGTAGAATTAACTAGCCTTTTTAGAGTTCAGAAGAAGTGTATACGTGCAATATGTAGGGTCAGTCAATTACATTCATGTAAGCCACTTTTTAGGTAACTTAAAATATTACCTTTACCGTTTATGTGTATTGGCTGTATGTATATTTGTAAAAAAACATCATCATTTATTTCATACAAATGCCGAAGTCCTAGGTTTGTAACGTTTTAGAAATAGTGAGAAATTACATGTGCCTAACCAAAACTTCAACATTTACAAAAATAATGTGTATCTAATTCATTCGTTTCGTATTCTAATTCATTCATTCGTTTATACAACTAAATTCCTGATAATCTTAAGCCACTTCCATTAAATAGTATCTTCACGCCCATATCCCCGAAGAGGTAGGCAGAGGCACAACCAGGGCACCCACGACTAGCCGATAAATAGATTTCGAAAAAAGCTTTAAACTTACTTTTAGGGGAAAAATATTATAATGTCAAAGATTTTTTTTCAGGCGAGACTAAATAATAAAGTATTTCTAATATGATTGGTTGCCAGGGAGTTTGTTTCGCCGATTCTTCTCCTGCCTGGCTAGATTTGGAAACAGTGGTAGGAGAAGGCACATTGGTTATAGTCCTGGTTGCCGGGGAGTTTGTTTTGCCGTTTCTTCTCCTGTCTGACTAGGTTTGGAAACGGTGGTAGTTTACGGTAGATAGGGATATATTAATTTACATTCTTAAAATTGTTTGTAAAAATAAATATTTGTGAAGTTAATACATTTTTAATTAACACCTATTAAACTATTTGCACACCACAAGTTGGTAGAATATGACGGAGGAACGCCTAAATAATTTTGTTACATCTCTGTAACACTCATATTCCGCAATAAATTTTCTTTCTTTTTTTTCTTTCATGCCTTTTTTCACTCCTATAAATTCTTTCGATTCCACTCTTTCTCAGATCTCACTGTGACAAACGCTGTAATCAAGCGTTACAACACATATTTTACGTAGTGCTCTTATTTCGAGCGCATTTATCCTTCGCTTATATTTTTTCTAACATACTCGACTATCGCTTCCATACATCAACGGTAGGATAAATAAATAAAAAATATAGAAATAATCGATTAAACTTTTGTTTTCAACGCCCAGAGCTACGCCAAATTTCAACGCCAATTTCAAGAGAAATCAATCATGAAAACGCCTCAGGGGCTCGACCCAAGTAATTAACTTTGCTTATATGTTAAAATATTTAATGAACCTAATACTTAATAAAGCGGTTTTGAATCTTATTATTTCAGAAATATGACATTTACCCTGGTGTTGAACTTTCCAATATTGGACAGTACATACAGTTTTAATACATAAATCGAAAGATAACGTCGTTTTTCCGATTTGCCGCCATTTTTCACCAAACGTGTGAGCGATCGCGCGGCAAAATCGCTTTTGCGTTGCTTATTGACCGGATATTGAGGATATGTGAGGCAAATAGATACCAACGTACAACTTAATGTCATATGGAATTCTTCTCTGGGGGAGCTCTGCGGAAGTAAATACCATATTTATTTTACAAAAAAGAGCCATAAAGGCAATTTATAACCTAGGCCCAAGAGTTTCCCTGAGAGAAAAGTTCAAAGAAATCAAAATTCTAACTGTAGCATCCCAGTATATCTTTGAAAACTTAATGTATGTTCAAAGAAATTCAAGTTCATTTAAAAGAAATTGTGATATACACTGTGTCAATACAAGGAATAAAAATAATCTTGATAAGCATGTGTCTCGTCTCCACAGAGAAAGCCATTCTTTCATGGGCCAATGTATACAATAAACTTCCCAATTATATGAAATAACTTCCAATTTATAAATTTATGAAATGTGTCAAATGTAAATTAAGTGAAAAGGGTTTTATAACATTGCTGAATATGTAGCTGATACGTCGGCTTGGTATTAATTGCTCCTCATGCCAAACTTTTATAAATATAATGTATCATTATATTTATTATTGTAAACATATTTTAAAATAATAAAAAAAGACAAGCCCGCTGAGTTTCTTACCGGATCTTCTCAGTGTGCGGCCGCATTCCGATCCGGTGGTAGATTTATTATTGTATAGACGCGTCACAGGTGCCTCCTGTAGGTTTACGTCAAATAATTTTATTATTATTATTATCATTATTATATTAACTAACTTCAAAAAGGAGGAAGTTATGTGTTTTTATGTATGGTAATCGATTTCTCTGACATTTCTAAAAAAGTTTTAAAATTTCTTTTGTTAAATAAAAAGTCGTATTTCTGAGATGGTCTTCTTGCCACCAGGTGTAGATCTGAAGATGGGGTGAAAGGGAAACCAAGGAATATATTAACTTATTGTGGATTTAGACGATTTACTCCGCTTAAACTATTAAATTAAATATTGTAATTAAGTCAAGAGGCTTCAAGTAAATGTAACAAATTTCATTTATCAAATTATTTTTGGCATTGCGAAGAGTTCAAAAGTAATTCGAAACTTCTCGTATAATATTACATACTAGGCTACTTTGACAGTTTTTTACTTTTGACTTGGCTGAAACACTACCGCGTGTCTAGATTACTGCTGCATCTAATAGTTACACATCCGTCCTGCAAAACGGACGGGTTGTTACTAAACGATGCCATCGTGTAGTTGTGTTCAACCATCGCTGGGCCATCGAGCATAACCATCGCTGGGCCATCATGTAGTGCGTACATTAAATCGACAATTTCATTTTAAAAATCTATAAATGAGAAATGTTAAGGTTGGGTTCGGCTAACATAACGTCGATAACAGAAATTCTCAAGACAACAAAATCTTTTGAAATTCGCGATTTGGCTTTCGATAACTACTATTTTCTTCATTAAATATACTTTATAATAACAACAATACTAATTTATTTTCAATTCAAACTAAAAGACTATCTAGATTATTGTAATCTCTATGTTGCCATCTAATGTTATGTTTGTTCCACACGGATTAAGTCATAAGATTTAATCTCCGCATCATCTGGGTTGTAATAGAGTAGAAATACTTGTTCTAGACGTTTATAAGTATCTATGCTATGTGTTTGGTCTAACTTGAGCTGTTATAAAAGCTTTATATGAGCAAATTGCTTTTTAACAACTAACCCAAGCACTTCAATAGCACAAGTAGTGCCATAGTGTTTGCTTGTTATTGGTTCAAATTAAAATAAAATTCAAAAATTATTAAAATTTAGCTTTTGCCCGCCGCTTTGCACGCTTTAAATACGGTGTAAAACAATTCCCCGTTCACTATGCCATGAATATCTTATACATAAAATTCTCGTGTCACAATGTTCGTTCCCATACTCCTCTTAAACGGCTTGACTGATTTTCATGAAATTTTGTGAGCATATTGTGTAGGTCTGAGAATCGGCCAACATCTATTTTTATAACCCTAAGTGATGAGTGTGAATCTTTTCATTACCCCTTAGTGATAAGGGTGACTCACCTCAATTTTTTCATAGCAGAACAACGTCTGCCGGGTCAGCTAGTTTCCTTATATATCTTTGGAATTCATAAATGTATAGACTACATTTTTACTTGTTTTCCCCCCTTAATTTTATTTTCATAATATTTTCCTCATATGCAAAGTGCATATGAAACAAGTAAGCTCCCTTAAGGGGACTCCTAATTGGTTCAAACCCCACATAAGCGGCTCTGACATTTTTCTGGGATCGGACCTAAGAACAATCCGTTGCCCCGCAGCGCTGGCGTCGCATAAGCTAGAAGCCATGCATAAGGTTAAGGGTTTACAGAGCGATGACAGCTGTTTGGTTGCACGTGTTTTTGTTTGTGAGTTATTATAAATTTGTGATAACTTCACTAGGTATGCACTAGTTTACATAAATAAAAAAAGTTAAGGGCAGTTTTGATCTACATTGAAAAGCCAAGGTAACTCAATTACTTATGTGGATGAGAATAAATTCTGGCTAGGAGAAATTAGCTATTGAAAAACTGCCTTACTTTTAGACATATTTTTCAGAGATAAAAAAGCTTATTGTGAGTCAACCGAAGGAGATAGACATGCTATGCTAGGACAGTTTTGTAGACCTTATATATACATTTCCGGTCTTCATTATTTTAAAGCATCTCAAACGGTTTAGACAGCGCATGCAATATAAGCAACCGAAAATAGTTTTTTTGAAGTCTTTGTCACAGGATATGGATTTTTCTCTACTATACAAAAACTTTATTAGAATATTATGTTGTATAAACAAACGTAAGGTAATTATTAATAACATAAATAAACATCAGTGGAAACTGCATCAAAAGTTCTAATCGCCAAGCGTCCAGCGTCCGTGGACAAGTTGTGCACACTGACTATACTATTTGCAAATAAATTGTAAATTTTATTTGATCATACTCTATTTGTAAGTAATTCTTTTACATTATAAAAGCTTTTTTCTATGAGCCATTTTGATAAGACTTTTTCAAATATTTTTAAAGTTATGTTATTAGGTATTTTATGCTCTTATTATTCCATTTCTGTAACTTGTACAGAAATATTTTTTTATTTATTACGTGTTAATATATTATTTCGTTGTATATTTTATAGCCACTACCGGAGCATTTTTTTAGCAAACTTCACTCTGTGTTTAAGTAAATACAGATAGATAATAATAAATAATAGGTCCGTGTTGGTCCGTGCTACTTTGCAGAACAGACCATCTGCCTTACTGCCAGGCAGCTCGTAAAAGGCAAGCATAGGGTTACCATCACTAACACCGTGAGATCCTACTTGGTGGTAGAGTTACGCAGAGACTCGTCCTTATTGGTACCACCGTCTTACCTATTCCTGCCACCATAACATCCAATGCTTGCCGTTGACGTGTTCCGGTTTGGAGGGTAAACAAACCGCTCAACTTACTTTTGCTCGTGACCTAACATCCCGGTCTTAGGTTGGCAACGCACCATTACCACCTTTGGTGTCTCTAGGCGGCGTGAATTTCTTATCATCAGGAAATCCGTCTGCTTGTTTGCCTTCCATTATCATAACAAAAAAATTGCCGGATTTCTTAAATTTTTTTTGGAACCAAAATTTAATTATCCTTTAATACTGTGTTCAAAAGTTCAAAAATTACATATCTGAATCAAATAAGTATGTATTTTAATTTTCCTGAAATCGAGATTTAAGAGTCAAGTCAACAGTCAGGAGCCGAGGTCAGATGTGATATCAGCTTAAAATTTTTTACCCATATCAAAAAATGCACATCGCCCCCCATAAAGATTTTATTTCTATTATATTCTAACTTACTTAAATACATTTACAAACCTTTTTAAATTTAGGCCCTTTGCATTAACTAAGATTATTATTTTAATTTCATTTAAAATCGTTTTTTAATTATTCGTTTGTTACGCTGCGTATGTACGTAGACGGAACTATACTTAAGCACTTAATATAATAGGTACATATTGTTAGAAACATGAATTCTCATAATGGCAACACCGCTGTCATTAAGAGTTGATACCTATAAATATAAGTGATCCATATCGGAGGCGGCCATTACGTGTTGGATCGTGCCGCAAGAAGGGCCTTACAGATTGGGGCCTTAGGACTAAGAGCCTAACATTTGTGTAATGTGTAAGACAGTGTCTAATTAAGTGTGCTAAGGTAAGCCTAAAATGTTCAGTTGTGATAATGTGAGTTGAATATATGTTTTAGATCATAAATATGTTTCATTTTCTGAGTCTTTTAACAATATAAAACTACGAATGCCTTTAACGCTTGGTATATAAAAATGACAGTTTTCTTTCATAAATGAATAAACGTATCTTGCAAGTAACTGTTATCGTGATATATTTTATATCATTTCATAACAGGAGGGTATAACAAGTTTACGACACGTGAACGTCCCCAAAAGCTTTATTTCTATAAAAAAGCAGTTTCAAGTTATAAAGGACAATGTACTTTTCCCGGCAAATAATCCTATTTAGTAAGATATTTAATTTATGGGGCACTTTCACTTCCATTATGGTTTTTAAGTCTCGACAGACGACGAGTCTGTCGGAAAGCACATTTCAACTAAGACAATTTTAAGAAGACCTTTCTATTTTTTACACATCTTTATAGGCCGACATAATGGCAAACTGTCTACTCTAGCAATAAAAAATTGGTTTGCCGAAATAAAATACAAAAGAAAACTTCGATAAAAACTTCAACGTTGTTAGACCATTGCGGAGACTAGTCTGTCTTGGAGCAACTCGAGCGAAAGCGTTATGACTCACTGACTGCTATAAAGAAACTGGTTTCGTTGAATAACTAAAGAAAAAAAATTTTTTTTCTTTTCTTGGGGTCTAAGTATAATTTTAGGAAATTTTCTCATTGTTGATAAATTTTTGTAGTTTATCGACGTCGGGACTGACAGAAGAGAAATATTAATTGTAACAAAATTAGTTAGACAAAAATAACAGTTTAACCAAGTCAGATTGAACATAGAAAGTGACGTTTAACCATATTTTAAACACACATTTGGGGCTTTCCTAACTTCTACAGGGAGTGAATTCCACAGACTTATTGATAGCCAGGTTAAAGGTCGGCTAACTAGCGGCTAGCTAGTTAGTGTAATGACAGGGTTTTAAACATTGTGGGAGGCTCAAGGCGGTTTCAGGTCTGGAATAGAATATACGGATCAAGTGTTTTCGTTCCACAACATTGTAAAGAAACAACTGGCTGTGGGTCAGAAAAATTTCTGCGGTTTTGTGGATCTCGAAAAAGCTTTTGATAGGGTAGTCCTTCAGGAACTTTGGGACATTTTACGAGATTATGGGATAGTCAGGCCCCTGCTGCGTGCGGTCCAGTCAATGTATTTAGACTGTAAATAAATTAAAAAAAATTGTGTGTGTACTTATGTACACGCGTTAGAAGTTATACTTCTTCGGCGTAATAAGATAAAAATCTTTTTAAAAATTTTATCTTTTGCCTTATTTTACATTTGTAGACAAAATGACACTAACCATAGAAAAAGGTATTTAATACATTAAAAGTTTTATTACAATGCATTATTTAGTTAAATAAAGTTTATTTAATATTTAATAAACACTAAAATGTTATCTATAGCTAACTTCATCATGTCGGCTTTTCGTGACGGTGTGCGTAAAAGAAAAATTTACCCTCATCATTTTTTCTTAACGCGCCAAAAGAAGTATAACTTCAATAAATACCCCTGGATAAGTCACACAAATTGAATCTAACCCCAAAGTAAGCAAATTATTATATGCTTGTGTTATGGGTGTTAGTCAACGATTCTAATACTTAGAAATAATTAAATAGATACCAGAATATATTTAATAAACACCCAGACCAAATACAGACATCTAAATGTTCATCACACAAATGCCTGCCCCCGTCGGGAATCGAACCCGAGCCTCGCAGTTGGTCAGTGTAGTTAGGCGTGTACGCTAGCCCCTCGACCAACGAGGCGGTCAAACTAACAAAACAAAAACTGTAAAGCATGTGTGCGGGTGGATGAAAACATGTAGCCTTGGTCTGATGTTAATATTGGCGTCAAGCAGAGTTGTGTGTTGTCAGCACGCTTGTTAATTTAACAAATGTTTTCACAAGTTAAGATCATTGAATGTGGGAATGCGTATGGGTGACTAAGTGGTGAATTACCTGCTTTATGCAGATGATGCTGGACTTTTGGGCTTTACACCATCTGAGCTGCTGGTCACAGTTATAGAACTGTGACCAGTATTTGCAGCTCAGATGGTGTATGAAATGATTCATATTGATGATGAATTCATATGAAATGTTTGGTTGTGATTTACGCCACATTTCAAAAACCGGAACTAAAGTTATGGTGACATACTAAGTATCCAGTTTAGACGTAAAAATCTGCAAATGAGAGCAATGTTATATATCTACCTTGATATGTAAGGACTGGTTTCACCGATCATATTGTAAACCGAGCTTAGAAAAACTAAGTTCAGTGTAAGCGAGCTCAATTATCGGTTTTGGTCCCGTTCGTAATTTACTGCAAGTGCTCTTTTAAATTTGACAAAATGTTTATCTCCAACTACTAAAAAACTACTCGCTCTTAAATAATATAATAATAAAATATTTACAAAACGAATTTTAAATTAACATAAATAAACATAACTGGACAAGTTACAAAAATTGAATCTAACGCCAAAGTAAGCAAATTATATGCTTCTATTATGGGTGTTAGTCAACGACACTAATACATAGAAATATTTAAATAGATACCGTAATTTACCGTAAAACTATAAAAAAGAAGCGGTCAATTTTTGTATGTATTTTTGTTTGTATTAGTGTTGTTGTTTAAAAAAATAATGACGCCCTTGACAACTAGCTAAAAGCATTTCAAAATTTTTAGCGTTTAGATTCGATGGTGATGCAGCCTACGAGAGATTTTGCTTTAATATCCTGGATTATAAACTCCATTTTTTCCTGACCTGATATAAGGTAAAGGTTAGTATGTTTTGATTGGACCTTGTTCCGTGTTTGGGATAAATTTTCATAATGCTACATAAAAATCCACTAGAAAATAAATGAGTTGATGTAACTCATCTATGATTACACTCTACCATATTTTATATTTTTTTTCTTGCTTTAAAAATTGTAAAAGTTATTCTTAACTAAAATACCCTATCTTTTTTTTAAATCATTTATTGTGAAGTTTATAAAAATATAAACAAATTGATCAAATACAGACATCACAATATGGTAAGTACAACAATATTGTTCGCATAAGAATTATTGTAAAATAAGCCTTTATTTTGCTAATTCCGCGTAAGCAGTGTAACTGTTGTGGCAAATAATCGTCCAAACGACACAGAATGTGGCAAGCCTAACTGACGTTCCCACCGGCCACCGCCCAGCTCCGCGACCAGAACACGAATAGAGGAAGAGCTCTTCCTTTATTCGTGTTCTGGTCGGTCGTTTTTTCGTTCTTTATTATTAGGTATATACTATTTTAGGCTTGCCACATTTTGTGTCATTTGGAGGATTATTTGCCACAAGAGTTACACATCTTACGAGGAATTGCAAAATAAAGGCTTATCTTACATCTGTTATAATGGATTTCCGCAAAGTAACGCCTGATTCAATAAAATATCGCATAAGAATTTATCATAACTTTGCGATACATATTCCACAAATAATATTATTGGTATCAATTTATGATAAAAGAAAACAATACCAGCACATTAAAATAATTTGATCGAGTTCCATAAATATACGTGTAAGTAAATACATTAATTGTTGGAGCATCCCTCGCCCTGACCTTGTTTGTAACGTAATAAAACATAATAAACCTAATTTGTTTTACGGCTTCGAAGTTAAGGCGCTTTGCCTCTTCAAAAGTAAACGAATTGAAGTCATTAATAATAAACTTATTTACCGAGTCAGAGCACAAACAGAAACGTTTTATAAATTTTCGTAGTGAGCAAACCGTACATGTGATGCTAATTTTGTTTGAAGTTTGAAATGAATTCTGGTGGGACACGTTTATTACGCGTAGAGAATTTGTAAGATACATCTTGATCGTATTACGTGAAGTCGCAATAATGTTTGCAAACGTTTTTGTAACATTGGTGGCAATTTTGTTGTACACTCGCTAAACAAAGATTAAATTATCGCTATCTTCTTTAAACGAAAATAATAGAAAGAGACAATGCACTTTTAGTGCTGTCAGATTAGATTGTTCACAACATTTCTACTAACGTTTAAACTATCACTCAGGAAACGTCGTCTAAATATTTCAAAGTTTGACATATCCGGACAAGTCTGGCACGTCTAAAATATTTCATCTCTTTTGCTTTTGTTTCAATTGAAAAAGATAGCATGCGTCTAAAATTAGTTTAGTTTGTGAAAAAAACAGAATCACCACCATTGTATTTGTTAGTTGGTACTTTTGTTTAAGCCAGTGTCTGGAGGAGGAGGCCGGAGGAATCTACAAGTTATCAGATAAGTTATTTAAAGGTAAGCTACGTTTTTGCAAGATTTCGAAATATGCGAATGGATATCCCAACGGCACAATACACACGTCGCCTAAAATATGCACCGAAGGTTCGTTGACGTTCGTCTTCGTTCGTTGTTATGCCTCTTCCAAAATAAAGTTACCGTCTCTTTTTTTGGCTACAACGTAAGGAAGAACAGAAACCATGGCTTTTAATGACACTTCAGTTTTTATAATTATCCATAACGTTTTTCCGATCTTTTTAATACTTGAATCAAAATTGTGACTGTCACCGCCAGATCTGATAACATAACTTTCGTGAAGCAGTGAATTCAGGTAACTATAATTATATTGAATCCTAACTTCTGCCCGCGACTCTGTCCGCACGGATGTCGGGTTTCGCATGATAAAACTAAAAAATTAAGATTTTTTTTCTACGTATTTTGCCAGGATAAAAAGTATCCCATTTTATGCCCAGGATAATAAGGTATAATTATACCAAGTTTCATCGAAATCGAACCGTTAGTTTTGACGTGATGCCTGAACATACAGACAGACAGACAGACAAAAAAAAATTAATTACATATTTGGGTTTGGTATCGATCCAGTAACACCCCCTGCTATTTATTTTTTCAATATTTTCCATGTACAGAACTAACCCTTCTACAGATTTATTATATGTATAGATAGATGTATTAGACTAAAGGGTAGGTACGTGTTTTACGACCCACGTAGTCAAGTATGTACCTTGAATAAAACTACTTAGTGAGTTTCTGTTGGCGACGCTCCGTTATCACACGTACTTAAGTACATACAGATGACCTATGAGATCCGTCGCCTGTTTTCATCCCTTGACTTAGAAAAAATTAAAGTTTCTTACCAAATGAGTAATAGCAAACTTCAAACAGTTGTGGCGCAATGGCAGTGAGCAGGCCAAACAACGCCTGCGGCAGCTCCGTCGCCAGAAACAACCCCAGCAGCGCTACCAACATCCGGGTGGTGCGGTCTGTACGGCCTCCTTGATTACTTCGCTTTCCTCCATCTTCATTTAGCCTTGCTTTTTCTCCCTGTAATAATATAATAATTAGTCGATCTATAATAAGTAATCTGACACAAATCTAGGGCAGGATAAAGGAAAGTTGGTGGAAAATAAATACACAAGGCTGAAGACCAGGTCTGACTAACCGTGAAGAAATGCATAAGGTTGCTGATGATTATGATAGTAATAAAAAAGTGTGTGTGTGTGTGTGTGTGTGTGTGTGTGTGCCAGCTACGACGCACGATTGGAGTTTACTCCTTACGAAATGTATCTTGCAGCACACATGTCTCCTACAGCAGATTTAGTTATGTTAATTCTTCTTAAATTAGTATCATCGCAGACATTAAAAGTGTGATCCAAACAGTTAGTATTTTGATAGATAGCGACTCCTCCTGCACGGAGACTACGAAGTATCGCGCAGGAGGAGATCCCGAGAATGAGATACGCTGTGTAATGTATTCCATCTCATTCTTTTACACGTTCAATCCTACAGATATATATGTTTGTCTCTTTCTACGTAACGCCTTAACTTTTCGTGTTACACTTGATTTTACTCCTCATAAAATTTCCGTACCGAACCTTATAGCTCAAATCGTTTCTTAAGGAGTAAACCCCCATAAGAAAATAAGTATCTTTACGCCCATATCCCCGAAGAAGTAGAAAGGCCCAACCAAGTCAACCACGATTAAGTCGAAGACACTAAATCCCACAATACGAGTGTCAAGCCTATCGCCAACCGACATCAAATTATTTACTAATCCGCATAGACGCTGACAACAGTTCATTCAATACATTTGTATACGTGCATATAACGCAAAACACGCATGCTGTATATGTATTATTTGATAAATAAGTTTCATAGAGAACCTCTTTCTACAAGCATTTAGCTATTCATTCATTAATAAATCGAAATGTTGGTCTCGCAGCTGCCTAATGAAACTCCGCTTCGATTTTAATTAATACACTGAACTTGTACTGTTTCTCTGTTATTGTATATGAAGCCAATCTGCTTACGCCATTAATAGCGTCAAAGATATTTAATATTGGACATGAAGATTTTTGTAAGAAATTTTCTTCTTTTTTTCGTACTAACCTACATCAGCGACATCGCTCGCGCGGCTGTTGGGGGCCCGTCCATTACATGTAAGCTTTATAGTTTTTATGACTAACAAATTGATTACACCTTCTCGATTAATAAATGTTACTACGAAACGTTTGTGTTAATAAAAAATAGTTTTTGTTTCGATTCTCAGTCCATTTCATTTGAGCCTTTTCTTTAAAAATAGGGCACATTCTGCTTTGTGATGTGTCAGATTGTTTAATTTTAGATTTTTATTGAAACTTATTTGTACGATGAATGTATAAAGGCTGTAGACTTGTATTAACGATAAATATGCAGGAATGTGTGTATTTATTATAGTTAATTCAAATAAGTAAAAAAATCTAAATTATGTATTTAATTAAAATTTTGAAAATCCCCTCGCCTTGAACCAATTCAAATATTATTTATTCGCAAACAGGAGTACGAAGCGTGCAGGGATTAGTTATAATTTCTTGTCATAACTACAGACAAAAACACTCACAAAAACAAAAACAAAACTGTCAAAACAGGGTGCTTGTACGCAGTACGTAGTGGTAGTGTATATCGGAGTATGAACGCCAAGTGCACTTTTACCTCAATAAGTATTTAGTAATCAGTGGACCGGCCCAGCTAGTCCAAGCGTATTCTGCCTCGATCGATAGGCCTAACTAACTCTTAGAGTTTTACTTATGGTGAATAGTTTCTTTGAAACGTGCTTGGAAGCTGGAAGTGCAAATTATGAAGATTTAGTAAGAGTCAAGGGTACAGGAGGTCTACCATAAGCCCTTAAATCAGGAATGTTATAATACTACATCGACTTTTCGTACCGTGACGTCCCCAAACAATCTTGTTACAGGATAGTTTGACAATACTGTTAAATAACAGTTTTGTGACGTATCATTCATTCATTTCGTACCACAACGTCAATTCCGACAGCCAGCAGTAAATTTAATAAAAGCTAATATTTGCTAGCAGATTTAACATTGTTGGACAAGTTGCCATTTAAAAAATTCAAAAATTAAATAGAAATGATTATTTTTATTTAAATTTCGTTGATAAATGTAGGAATAGACCGTGTTAATCCGCGCTCCTTTGTAGAATAGACCATCTGCCTTCCAGTGCCAGGCAGCTCGTAAAAGGCGAGCATAGGCTTACCGTCACTAGCACCGTGACATCCTACTAGGTGGTAGAGTTTCGCAGCGACTCATCCGGATTGGTACCACCGCCTTACCTATTCCTACCGCCATAACGTCATGACGTGTTCCGGTTCGGAGGGTAAGGTAGCCGGTTAACTTACTTTTGCTCGAGGCCTAACATCGCGGCCTCTGGTTGGCAACGCATGATTACCAACAAAGGTCTCTAGGCGGCAGAAATTTCTTACCATCAGGAAATCCGTCTGCTTGTTTGCCTTCCAATGTTATAAAAAAAAAACAATCAAATATTGATATCTTAAAATTGACTATAACAATTTGCTGTGCGCAACTATGCTATGTGGAGAGGGCAGACAAAAAAATCTTAGATTATTTGTTATTTTCTACATACGAGTGTCTCAGATCAGTAGTGGAAGTGTGGCAATAATTAAAACCAAAATTGGTAACCAGAAATGTTTTAATAGGTACTTATTAAGTATTCTACGCAGTTTTTAACAATTTAGTAATCTATTTACACTAATTTTTTGGTATACAATTTTGTTTAGCTAAAATACATAAGCGAAATATTCTAAGAGACAACTTACAATTTACTCAGGTTTGAAAGAAAAATATGTACAGAAATACCATTTTGTTAGGTGTTTGTCCGCTCATGTGATTCGTCCTGGTAGATGTAGAGGTTCGTAATGCGATATTGGTTTGTTTTCTGTTTCCTACACGTCTTGGCTGTGTTTCTGGACTATTTCTTGTAATTCTTGACTACTGTGCTTGTAAACCGGACTCTGATTTATGCTTGTTATACGGAACTGTTTTTTTTTTTTTTGAATGACTAATTTGTTGCTAATCTCGCGATTTTATGCAACTTCACCGAGCTTTAACGAATAAATATTATGCTATCCCAGTGTGCAAGTGCCAGATGTGAGAGTGTTTGGCGGAGTTTATCAAATAATTCGAGAAACTAGATCTATTTGAAGAAGACATTCAGATTTGGGAAGACCACTTTTGGTAGATGACGACGAAGAATCAAGCAATAAGATATTAGAATGATTACGATTGGATCCATATACTTCTACTAATATTGTTGGGCGTGATATGCGACTCTCGCAATGAAAGGCATGGTTTACCATTCATACAGCGGGCCTATAGTTAAAGAAGACCCGACTTTCTCTTAAAAAATCTTATGGACAGATGAGTCCAAATTTGATGAAGATGGGATTATCAATTATCACAATGCTCATTTTTGGGCACCGAAAGAACTGGGACATCACAACAAGAAGAGCGCAAAGGGATCATAACGAAAATTTAGCGTAAACGTATGGATTAAAACGTAGTAATTATATTCTCTTTGGTATTGATGAGCATAATTTACAATCATTTGATTGGTTTCATAAAGACTAGATAATCTACAGCACGAGATATTTTGGTCGCCTCTGTGGTCTAGCGGGTGCTTGAGGTCCCGGGTTCGAATCCCTGGTCGGCCAACAAAAATAAAATTGGATTTTTCCAATTTTCTAATAAAAAAAATGTTGGTCGGGATTGGAAATGTGCCTGGTTGGCGATAGGATTGCTACCTATCACATTGTGGGACTTAGTGTCTTCGGCTAGTCGTGGGTGCCCTGGTTGTCCCTTTTCCTACCTCTTCGGGGATATGGGCGTGAAGATACTTTTTTTTTACGTGATATTTTACTATAGTCGCCAAACTTTCGATACGATATCTTGCTACCAGTGCAGTCGTAAACATCTGAACTGACCTCGTCCCTTGCATTCACCGACGGTGAGCTTTCTTCCAAGCTCATGATTTAAACATCATACATAAGCAAGGAAGCAATATATGGCATAGTGAAACTTCAAAAATCCACCTTCCGAATCGCCAGTACAATGCTCCGAAACTACTTCCCTGACAAAAATGAAACTCCAATTCGTAAAATCTATAATGTTTAGTTAGTTATGAACAACACAAAAAGGGAAATAGGACCTCGTTGATACGTACCAAAATTAAGAACTCAACGAAGCTATAGCTTATATTGACGGCTTTCGTAAGAAACTATTTTTGAAGTAATGAATGCTTCACTAGCATGTGAGACTACCAAAGAAAAGATCTGTCTAGTGTTTAGAAGTTTATAGTGCGGCTGAAATAATGTTTTACAATAATATCTATTTTAGTAACAAATAACTTTATGATCAAGTCAGCAATGTAACTATTGCCTTCACCTTACACGGGTGTGTCGATTTTTTATAACTACTTGACTTGCATATTACATGTATTAATGTCTATATTTTTAGCTATGTATTAATGTCTATATTTTTTTTAATGGAACTGTTTAAAAATAGGAAGATATGGGTTGAAAATATGTTTTTCTACTACACCAACTTCCTTTAATTTTAAAATAATGAATTCGGATCCTAGTTGTAGTCACTTAAGTTATAATCTATTGTACATCGGTATAAAGATCTTTATTTCTCATTAAAACATAAGAAGAATATAAAAAATAAGGTATGTTAATAATAGTCCGGTAGGGTAGGTAGGTAGGTAGTTAAAAGATAAAACAACAATTTAGTGACGGTTTAATTTAGTTACACTCATGTTATATTCCTACTCGGTCTGATCAACGAGACCGACAATAAAAGTTACAAGCGTTTATTATGCAATATCGATATTGCTTTAAATGTATCTTTTTTTTTAAATACTAAGCGAGCTCGCTTCTTCGACATTATCTGGAAGTCTATTATATAGTTGTGCGGGAGCATTTCATCATCATCATCATCATCATTTCAGCCATAGGACGTCCACTGCTGAACATAGACCTCCCCCTTCCTCCCACTTCTAATGGATGGAAGCGGCCTGGTTCCAGCGAGACCCCGCGACCCTCATAAGGTCGTCTGTCCATCTCGTAGGTGGCCGTCCTATGCTTCGCTTGCCGGTACGTGGTCTCCACTCTAGAACATTTAAAGCATTTAAAGGATTAAAATTCAATGTATTTTTACCATAATTCGTTCTTACATGAGGTAATATTATATGGCTGGCGCGGCAAATTGCATATTTTAGTAATTTTCCTTTCCTTGTGAATGTAATGTGTGACTGGATAATTTGATTAATAGCTTTGAATATGAGTATACATGACGTATTGTATGTGTAAAGTTGTTTAATGTTCATAAGTTTTTTGTTTTTATATATTGTTTAAGACGGAGTTAAGTAGTCGTAATTGTATGATATTTTAATGATTTTGTTTTGCAATACTTGTATCGGATATACCATATTGGCTTTGGCTTCATTGCATTTCAATAAGATGAAGTAAGTGAGACTAACTAGAGCGTTAACCCTAGAAAGATAGTCTGCGTAAAAATGACGCATGCGTTTGCGAAATATAGCTCTGTCTTTCTTAATAGTGGGAATCCATAGGTGTGCGTTTAGGACATCTCATTCGTAGCTGGGAGCTTCCATATGGCATACGTGTCAGTAAGGTAAGTGTAACCGATTTTGAAATATAACGAGCGCGTGCGTTGAAATTACGCATGAATATCTTTTACGTGACTTTTAAGATTTCGACTTGTATATATTTTTTTAAATTTTTTAATGTTATTATAACTGTATATTATCATTACTAACATTAAAAGTTTCTTTTATAGATATTGATGCAACAATGGGAAGTTGTAACTTGGACGAAGACCGAATCCTGGCCAGTCTCATGCAAAGTGACGGCGAGCTTCCCTGTGAGGATACCGACATTGAAGTAGGTGACCATGAGAGTGAAGATGACGTGCAGAGCGACACAGAAGAAGCTTTTATAGATGTCTTAGAAGAGGAACAGCCGACGTCAATTGAGAATATAATCCAAGATGAGTCAAACACCACTGAACAACCAATCTCCACATCAGTCTCTCGAAGGATCGTAACCTTGCGACAGAGGACTATCAGAGGTAAGAACAGACCCTGTTGGTCGACGTCAAAGGCAACGAGGCGTGGCAGAGTCTCATCAGTAAACAGTGTTCGAGCTCTAAGAGGTCTAAGCCACATGTGCCGTAACGTATACGACCTCGTTTTGTGTAAAAAGTGTAAAAAAATCATATGTCGTGAGCATAACATTGATATGTGCCAAAACTGTTTGTAACTGAGTTTTATAGAATTCTATGTTCCTAATATGTGTAGAATATTGTTATTGTTGATTATGTGAAAAAAAAGGCTGATTATCATATTTAAAAATAATTTGTAGCAGAAAAAGTAAATGTTAAAAAGTTTATTTGATTTATGACAGAAGTTTATAAGTTTGTTTACTTTTAAAAAAAAACATTTATAAATATATTATCTGCAGTTTTAATTATTCTTATACATATATGTGTCAATGTATATCTAACATACAATTTTATTGAAATAAATTAACAAACACCAACCTACAGCTAAATATAACACATGCGTCAATTTTACGCATGAGTATCTTTTCCGTACTACACAATATGATTATCTTTCTAGGGTTAAAGATTAGCAGGCGAACTTTTTGTGGTAGAATCCTAACAATACTATGCATTGATCCGCTTAGCGACTAGAGTTTTGACTTTATTTATTTGATGTGTGCTCGTCAGGTTAATTTACTCTCAAGCCACAAACAAAGGTACTTTTCTTTAGATTACATAGATTTTGAAATTGTTATGGTTAGCTATTTTCTTATTTTAGTCACAAAAAATCATATATGATGTTTTTGCAATATTTATTGTAAGAAGAATTTGTGATACTCCTGGTGTTGCGGATGCCCGTGGGCGGTGGTGATCACTTTCCATCAGGTGACCCACTTGCTCGTTGCCTCCTCTTGTATAAAAAAAAACATTTAAAATAAACTCCAAAACAATATGTAATTTAAAAAAAATTTGCTATTTAATTCGTATGTCAGTCCTACTTTCTCAAAAACGTTTAATTTTACGTCTCTTCTTTTTTTTTCTTTATTAGAATAGAATATATATATTAAAGTTAGTACAGCAAGATACATTTTTTGAAAGGCAAAAACAGTTTTTTCATTAAAGTAGTATAATAACATATAAATTGTTTGTTATACTACCTACTTTTAATGTCAAATCAATAAGAATGTCAAAAACCAAAATTGTCACAGATGCATTGCCTTTAAGGAATTTAAGGAATATAACCTTTAAGGAATGAGTACGTACTTTTCTTTAAGGTTCCTAAGTCTTAATCGTTTGGATATACCGCCTTCGGTAACTGATTCCACAAAGGTGTTGTAGATCGCCACACATCACGATGATGGGCATGATACTTTAAACTCTGACGCGATGTCCAAAGGTGGAAATTAGTGGCTGGAATTGGACCNNAGCATTCGGTTGACGGACGACGAGTCGGCCGCACGGAGATTAAAAGATTGAATTATATATAATATATATATAATAAGATTTTTAAGCTCAAGCCCATATGATGAATAGCAAAAAGTCCGTGCCGCCGACTCGCCAGTTAAGTCTACGATTTGCACGCCTGCGAGATTATCGCCCAATATTAATAATCAATCCTAATCCAAAATTTGCTGTCCAAGATTGGTATTTTGATCCATTTTTATGATATCGCTTGCCAATAAAATATCTGAGGAAGGATTTATATGGCAATTAGGTATAGGATAGGCTGGCGGATAAGCAGCTATCTAGATTGCTTGAAATCCATCTTTAGAGAAATATTATTAACATTGGCCGTTAAGCGGGTAAACTCTGCTACACGCTACGAACTACGCGGTACGAGCTATGGCTGTAATATTTCCCCGCAACTTGAGTGTAAAATTAGGGCTTATCAATTTAGGGCTGGGCATGCATGGTTAAAAACTGGGCTCTACACGAGGTCTGAATACTTTTTGACAGTGCGACCTATATAGTCTCGTCTTGACAACATTAAACATGAAATGTTTTTGTGGGAATTCATTTCTTTTTGTAGGTTGCTTATGATATTATAATACGAGTATTTTGTTGTCGCACATTTTTTCTTTCTTTTTTTGAGTAATATTTCTTGTGCATCTGAGATGCCTTTTTTAGAGCCCTCTATCTTTGCCTGTGTTTTCCGTTGGCTTACTGTTAACAATAAGCGATAGCTCAGGGCGATACTTGACTCTTAGGCGATTATATCCAACTATCGCAGTCTGTTGTGCCTTAATACTACCGAAGTCTATAATTATAAGGTGAAAACCTTGCAAACTAGTCATTCTAGAGAGAGCTACATAAGCCTGCCCACATCCTCATAGATAACCCGATAAAATGGCAGCATTATTCAAACTTATCCCTTGACTTTTATGAATGGTGATAGAATACGCGCCACAAATTGGGAACTGTCCTCGGTGAACGAATGCTCTATAGATAATTTCAAATTTAGATTTTATATGTGCTAGTTCGTGTCTAAGACCGTAATTAAAAAATATAACAACTTTTCTTGCTTTATTTTTGTCGTTCGAATCCAATTCTACTTTATCAACAATTCCTATAGCACAATTGACAAGACCCAAAGAAACATCTACATTTCGTTTCAACATTACTTTCACTCCTTTTTTAATAACTATAGTTTTATCTAAACCTGTCGTCATAGAAGCATCTTCCTCATACTTTTGTATGGACTCGTGAGCCCTTTTTACTAGATATCACGGACAATCGACACTATCTGTGGTATTCCAATAATTACCTGACCTGAGAGGGACTAACTATACAGTATTAATAAAATTGCATGCCATACTTACAGGGATGATTCTACTGATGAAACTGAACAACTTTCCCCAAAAAACCTATGGGCGATTCAATAAAAAGTATGGACTTTGTAAGGACAACGATATCAGATCGGCTAATTCTGCATACAATGTCCAATTTTTCGCCCATGGGTTCCTTGAGGAAAGTTGTTCAGCTTAATCAGCAGAATCGCCTCCGTAAGTATGGCACGCAATTTTATTTACACCCTCTAAACCAGGATCATTCTAAGAATTCCTTAACTCACTACCAGCGGATCTAGTGGCTTCAACAACTCCATCAACATTTTTTGTTTCGTTGGAGTAAAAAGAACCAGACAAGAAAAAGAATATGCCGCAAAGCTTCGATAAAAGACAAAATGGCGTTCCTGCAAATATGCCGTGTTCGAGCCAAACGCCTTCCAAAATTTTGTTATCAATTTTACTTCTGCGTTTTGCAGGTAATCTTTTGTAATTAGGATTTCAAGCTCTCTGTCTTGTGCTTTGCACCGAATTACATTACATCGATCGTTTAAATAAAATCCCTTGCTCCCAGACCTTTTAATCTATCAAATTCCAGGTCAAATACCCACCAGACTACCTATTTCAGATTCAGACCTTTAACATCAAAATTTTCTACTTTTTTAGCCCCTTCAACATGATCCCGTTATAAACAGAATACTTCTACCTGTTGTAATTTTTGAGATACAGGCTTAGGGGGGTGAAAATCAGAGGGCCCCTCCCTCTGATAAATTAATCAAAATTAAAATTTTTGTTATACTATAATTTAGCCCTCTTAATACGATACCACAACCCGAATTCTTCAACGTGCTGTTATTTCTGAGATACAGAGGTGAGAGAGGAAAAGTTGATAGGGGAGGGGGTTTTCGGGTTTTTTTCATACACACTGCAGCACTTTTTATATGACACTATCAAGAGATTTAGCCCTCCGCGGCCGCGTTCAGACCTCTAGCATCAAAATTTGTGGAAGTCACTAACAAACTTTCACCCCCTATTTTGAGGGGTTGGGTGTTAAAAGTTATTAGTTTTAGGATTTGTTTGTTGTTTGGGTACTAATACTAGTTTACATACCAAATTTCAGCTTTCGAGGACTTCAGAAAGTACCTTAAGAATTTTGTTGATCATCAGTCAGTGAGTGAGTGAGTGAGTGACGAAATCGGGGTATTTTAGATATCAATAAAATCTAAAGTATAAAAGCTATGCAATTGAAACTTTAGGGGTTTATTAAGTCTACCACTGACATTATATCCTAAAAATTTTACTTATCTAGTATAATCCAAACTCAACCTTCATGGTTCTAAAATACGAAGAACCGCTTCGACAAAACGTTGAAAAAAGAGTCGCACGGCTTGTCTTGGCGGGGGCACTCCCATGCCCCCAGATCAATGCATGTAACAGTATTTGCTGTAGTTCGTGTTGGTTCGTCAAATAAACAATGCAAATTAAAAGATTTAAATAGACTAATTAGTCTCGCCGTGAGTGTACTTGGTTTTAATATGTTTATGTTAAAATCACCACACACAATAACACACTTATTACTTTTGCTAATAGTTTCAGGACATGTTCTATTACAGATTTAGATACATCATTTTTTTTTTAAATATCCTTAAGGGGTCTATACACACAAGCTATATTATAATAATATATTGTCTAAATGCATGATAATTCTATTGTTCTTTCTGCAGATAAGACAGCAATATCTTTCCTTTCTTTATATTTGACGTTTTTTTGCATAATATTAAAGAACCGCCTTTTTGCTTGTTCTCCTACCAAACATAGAAGCCAAAATGTAGTTGTTGAAAACTAGTATAGCACAATTTTCCGTGATCCAATTTTCAGTGACACAAAATAAATAAAATTTTAATTTATGTATAAAATTTTCAACTTCATATTCCTTTTCGGCAAAACCCTGGATGTTTTGATGTACAAATCTAATTATTATATATTTACTTAATTTTTATTGGTAACAATTATTTATGTTATTGATATGGATTTAGTAAGTAAAACACGTATTAAAAATGACATTGGCAATAG
>NJDD01001847.1:70389-86989 GCA_002245505.1 Calephelis nemesis | reverse complement strand
AAGGCAAACAAGCAGACGGATTTCCTGATGGTAAGAAATTCACGCCGCCTAGAGACACCAAAGGTGGTAATGATGCGTTGCCAACCTGGGGCCGGGATGTTAGGCCTCAAGCAAAAGTAAGTTTATCGGCTACCTTACCCTCCGAATCCGATCCGAATCCGAATAGATATGGCGGTGGTACCAATCCGGGCGAGTCGCTGCCAAACTCTACCACCTAGTCAGAATTCACGGTGTTAGTGACGGTGACTATAACATAAAAAAAAACGAAAAGTGATTCATCTAAGATGCGTCAAAGTTAAGATAAAACAACATTTTGATAATAAATAAACGTTATAGTAATGGCATCAGTCAAACTAGTAAAGTCTTCAACAGTTCACGTGGATAAGTACCACCGCCTTATCTTTTTTTGCCTTCATAACATTTGTCCTGGCCATAATAGAGCTTCTATCTAGAAGAAAAAGGAGGTTTGGAGGTTTATCGTAGATACAGATGTTCTTTGGTGATTCCACTACATATATATATATATATATATATTAATTTATTACCTCATTAGTAGTTATAACCGATTTCTTCAATAACTTTTGTCTTCTTCTATCACTGGATTTCATTTTTAATATTAAACACACACTTAATATCGATAGCACTACACAAGGTATAAGTTTTAAAAACACACTATAGATCCAAAAAATGGCGGTCAATAACGCTTTGTTATTGGTCATTGATATCGCGTACATCGGTTCGCTGATAACGGATATATTAACAAAATCAGTTTCATTCGTGGTATTATTTACAATATCGCTTCCAGATTTCTTAATTTCTTGTATATTCATTGCAAAGTAGATAGGAAGACAAACTACCGGGCAAACTACATAAGCAGCGGCAATAGCTAAACTTGTATTCCGTTTGTTGCACAGAGTCCTGTTTTTTTGAGGAAATTTTATAGCTACGTATCTCCAAATGGCGAGGGTTATAGTCAACCATATCGATATTGTGTGAAACGTTTGACTGAATATCGAATGAAAATATACGAACACTGCCCATGCGTAAGAATTTCTGTTGAGTTCGGTGCCAATAATTATGTATATATGGAGTGTGAACGGTATATAGTCGAGCATTACTAATAGATCGGCCACCGCGAGGGCTGTTAGGATGGAGTTTGTTGAGGAGTTCATTTCTTTCCTACTTAGAACCATAATATTCACGGAGTTAGCGATGGAACCAAGCAAACATATGATGAGTGCGATGTATCCGTGCACCCTGACGTACATCCTTTGGAATTCCAGTCCACCCGGCATACAGTATGGCGCCACCTGCGCCCCATCATCAGTTGACATCTCACGCTTTCAGTAGGCAGAATGTAGTAACCTTTCGTTGCTTCTGGTGCATGGCATTTTTCTGCAAAGAAAAAAAATGCAGTATTTATTACCCACTTTTTTAGATCTTATATCCCGGCTTCAGGTTGGCAACGCAACATTAAAACGTTTGGTGACTATAGGCGGCATAAAACATGAAAGGAATGGATGGAGCTCCTGTATACGTTGTTTTGTATTTTGTCGATGCATATTTAGCTATCGGAACATTACTTTGAAAAAACAGCTTACCACCCGAACCCAGTGTTAGCACCCGTGTGTGACAAACGTGCCTACCAAATTCTAAGAAATTTAGGATGAAATAACTGCGGTTAACGCAAGTCTCCCACCTAATCCAAATATATACTCTCAAGACACTACACTATACAGTCGCCGCCGGTCTCAGCAACGAAGATCTCTCTTGCGCCTAACCCCGAACGACGAGCCACTACTCCTCCACCGAGTCTACTCAATAACCAGAACGATGCTCCAAGTCGAGGTACAGTCTCCCGGAAGACAGCCCTTGTTGCAGGAGCTGAACAGTCTAATCCATCTAAATAATGACGTCTCGGGCTGAGCACTCTGCTCGGCCCACAAAGTCCTATGTAGTTGTAAGAATAACACTTTAGTCATTTAAAAAAAAACGACGGGTTGCACTCCGGGAGTGTCAGCAGAAGTAAAAATTTAACGTTGTGCATTTTTTAATTTTGGAATGGTTAGGGAATAATTTTGCACGAATTGCTTTAATAATCAGTACAAACGAAAGTACTATTATTTATGTAGTAGAATACAATATTCATTTATGTATGATCAAACGAACTTCTTAAACGAAATTCGATCAATATAATATGAGTGGTTTCATATATGATACAAATTAGCATCAAACGAACCAGGAGGAAATATTTCTTCTTCTTCTATTTCCTCTTGGTTAGTAAGGGGTTCCATTGGATCACCCAACATCGTCTGGTCATCTACAAGACGATAATAGTTTTATACATAATGTAAGGTAATTAAAATAAATCAGTAGAATTTTATTATAATTGACATAATTTATAAGGCTCGTTCCATTTGGAATCTATGGCAGGTAGTTTAATATGCTTGCCGTGTTCTAGCTTGAATCTTTGGCAAAACAGATGAATGTACTTTCACTTTGAACACTATAAGTTAACCGAATTTCAAATTTATTTTCAGATATACATTTACTCACCTGCTAGATAATTTAAATTGTCTTCACCTGAAAGGTAATTTAGATCGTCTAAACGTCATCTTTTACGACTTTCTTTCTCTTTTAACTTGTGTATTTTTTGCGAATAGTAATTATTCAACTTGCCGGCAAATGATCTCTTAGTCGTTGCAAAAATTATAATTCTTTAGTATACAAAGTGGGTATGTAGATATATTTCAATCAAAGGAGGAGGCACGTGCGCTATTTGCCTCGTACGGAAAAAAAATGAACGTTGACAGCTAGCCGACATAGGGAGTTAACGTTACGATGTTACATATCGAGTTTGAAAATATCGATACATGAAATAGTCATAATAGGTCAAAGGACTACCTGTTAATTTGTATTGAAAATGAAACCACGAAATATCATTGTGCTATCGTACTCAAACATGACAACATGAACATTCACAAAAGTCTTATTTTCATTCATTCGTCTTACGAATTTTCGATCAGGTCACGTGTCCTGACGCGAGTTTTGAAGTTTTTACCCATTCCGAAAAAAGTGTACGACGCCGCTAAAGAAGTTTTCACTTAAAAAATAATGTATATTTGAGGAATATAAGCTACCCATCAAGAAGATTGTAGAAGATAATCTTAATTTTGATTATCGCTACCTTGTGATCACCATTAAGTTGTACGATTCTGCAATGACTCACTTGTTGTAATGCGCTTGTGAGCAGTGTTACCAACCCTACTGTTTTAACAGTACATTTACTGTTTTTGACGTGACAAAACACTGTTTTCTGTTTTAGTACGATTTTCTACTGTTTTTTATGCCGTGTTTTTATTAATACAAATCAAAAACATTTTGCATACAAAATCTGAAACAGACAAATCTTACGCATTTGATGCTACTGAAAATCATATGAAAAATTTTAATAAAAGGATTTACGATTTTAACAAAAACAATGAAACAGAAAATGTTTAGAATAGAGGATGAAACACAACAATAAATAATGTTTGTAATTTTGATCACCTATTTTTAATGAATAATATAATTATGTTGTTTTTTTTTAAATAATGTACTTTATAAAAAAATGTGTTAATTAAAGAAGTACTACTGGTAGTGCTGCCGTAGTTTCATTAACTTAGAATCTCCCAATTGAAAGGTTTTTGAGATATGTAGTAGATTTAATGTTTTGATATTTGAATGTTTACTGTTTTCTACTGTTTTTTTAAGATTGATCTACTGCTTTTATATTCACTGGGGTTGGCAACTCTGCTTGTGAGGTTCGTCTACTTCTACTTCGTAGTTTGTCACTGCTTCCTAATGGTGTTTCCTAATGTAATAATATAGTGGTTTTTAAATTAACTTATGCAAAAGGTTTATTTTCCTGCTTATTTCAGGATGACAGACGTTAATGTCCTAAGGTCACATATTTCTATCCGTAAAAAAATACCTTAAACATATTTTACATGTTATAATCTATAATATAAAAATGAATCACTAAATGTGTTGGTAAGCGCATAACTTCCGAACGACGGGACCGGTTTAGCTAATTCTTTTTTTATTGTATTTGTTTTTAACAAGGGAAGGTTTTTATGAAAAGAAATACCGGGAAAGTTGCAGGGAAAATAGGAAAAATATTTCTTCAATATTTTCCATACCGAACGTTTGAAACGAAGTTCGCCGGAGCAGCTAGTCTGATATAAAAATCGATTAAAATGAATCCCTATTTCCCGTGATGTGATATCACGCTTGAGCACGTGGAAAGATTTTTTGTTGTGTTTGATATTTTAAACTTTTAACACTAAGCATTAGGATCAGTGTTTATTGAATTTCACAACTCTTTTGCTAGTTCTGACGTCATTTCCCAGTCTTGTCCCGGAGCACAGAAAAAAAACTGGCCTTTAAAACATAAAATACCAGAACGATAACATACACGAGGTACTTCTTTTAGTAAAACCTAAAAATTATTTGCGTAAAATATCAATGAAGACTCGTAGCTAAGTGAAATCTTTAGAATACTGAAGACGTTTTAAGTAATCTTTAATAAAGAAATGCAATAACAAGAACCATTTTTTATTAATCCCTAACAAAATCTACATTTAATTTAGCTCAGAACCATCTGCATCGAGTTATCGATGTAGATTTAGATTTAGCTGGCCTTTGAACTGTATAATGAATTCTTACCATTTATCGATTAAATTTTCATAATTGTAAAATTTTGTCTGTCAAGTTATGAACTCAAAAAAATTGGCTTAAATTTGCTTGAAGACCCGATATCGAAACTGCTGCTGCATTTTTTTAGGAGGCATATAATGACTGCGGCCGTTGACGGGATAACAGCGATGAGCGTCTTTATAGGAAATAAAATAATATCCATCTTTGATTTAGACTAAGATGACTACAAACTGTTACATAACAGCTGTCAAGCGTAATGAAGTTCTCCGGGTCAGCTAGAAATATATTTATCTTTTATGTTAGTACTTCATTTTATTAAACATATCCTATTTTCCGAAAAAAAAATAATTAAAATCTGTTCGATATTGGCTTAATAATCGCGTAAAAAACATTAGAGTTCAAAAACATTTTTTTTAAAAACCTCCTCGTTTTTGCAGATGCTTAAAATTTCATAGTATTAGTCAATTTTTCACTTTCCGCTATCGCATTACAATTTAACAACAGGAAAAAAAACAGAAACAAAATCGGACACCAAAAAACAAAAGTTTTTTCAGGTTTTCACTGCCTTCGACCAACAGCGCCCACTTAAAGCATCGTTACTAATTTTTTATCTTAGTTTACTCAATAAGTAAAACTTTAGTACAAAGTATGCAAATCCATATTTTGGATCAAAAGTAAATGTTCGCGTCCTAACTTGTAATTTATTGATAACTAAAATCAATATTATAACGTCAAATTTATAAGTTTATAAGAATACAATATACTCGTACCTATGTCGGTGAACACGATGGCTGTAAAACTCTTAACAAGTAAGTTCAATTTACACATTGATTTTGTACGATTGCGACTTGACAAAAATTTTGATTCTGTCAGTCAACCACATTTGAAAATAATGTTAAAGGAGAAAATAAAAGACAGCTTGTTTTATATTGTAGTGGATCTAAATAAACCAAAAATATTTAAGGATATAAAGTGAAGTAAAAGGGTCTGTGGTCTAGCGGTTCAGGTGTTGGACTTGAAAGCATTAGGTCCCGTCTTCGAATCCCGGGTCAGGCAATAAAAAGAAAATTTGCTTTTTTCAATTTTTCTAATAAATAATGTTGCTCGGAATTAGATATGTGCCCGGTTGGCGATAGGCTTGCCACCTATCACATTGTGGGACTTAGTGTCTTCGGCTAGTCGTGGGTGCCCTGGTTGTGCCTCTGCCTTTCACTCCGGGATATGGGCGTGATGATACTTACTTACTTTAAAATGGTATAAAATAACTTCAAAATTATGATCCAAAAGTTTAAAAACAAAACATTTCATATTTTTTTTAGAATTTTTTTGATTTGATTGAAGTTCACAATTTGAATTTAGGAATAATATGTAAAATAAAAAAATAAAAGATGAAACCTTATCGTAAGGCTGCCATATAAAGCCAGCAATTTTCTTCAAGGAACTTTTAACGTAATGTAAACAAAAATGTTTGTCTTTTTACAAGAATCGATCAATCAGCTTAACGGATTTCTGCTAAATGAAAAAACTTTGTTTACTTTGTGTTTGTGTTGTGTTGCTTTACTTTGAGTAAATAAAGGTCGGAGAGAAATTTACTTCGTACTTTTAATTGAAATTCAAACTAAGTATTATATCATAACAAAATTTATTTACACATACAAACATTTTTTTTATAATATTGGAAGGCAAACAAGCAGACGGATTTCCTGATAGTAAGAAATTCCCGCCGCCTAGAGACACTAAAGGCGGTAATTGTGCATTACAAAAGTAAGTTTATCGGCTACCTTACCCTCCGAACCGAAACGCGTCATGACGTTATGGCGGCAAAAATAGGTAAGGCGATGGTACCAATCCGGTCGAGTCGCTGCGAAACTCTACCACCTAGATTGGCCTGCCTGACAGGAAGGCAGATGGTCTATTCTGCAAAGAAGCCCGAACCAATACGGGGGAAACATACACTTATATCCTCACTGTGACACACATATACACCATATTGTACTGTTAGGATCCTTGCAGACAGGCCTAGCTTCCTCCTCGTCCATTATTCTTGTCAAACAACACTTCGATTTTTTAAATAATTGACGTTCATTGATTTTTATTTCGATCCCACTATATACTGCAGCAACTGGATAGAGACCCACCTCCTTACTTATTCCTACCACCATAATGACGTTATGGCGGCAGAAATAGGTAAGGCATTCGTACCAATCCGGTCGAGTCGCTGCGAAACTCTACCACCTAGTCAGATGTCACGGTGTTAGTGACGGTAAACCTATGCTCACCTTTTACGAGCTGCCTGGCAGGAAGACAGATGGTCTATTCTGCAAAGAAGCCCGAACCAACACGGGGGAAACATACACTTATATCCTCACTGTGACACACATACACACCATATTGTACTGTTAGGATCCTTGCAGACAGGCCTAGCTTCCTCCTCGTCCATTATTCTTGTCAAACAACACTTCGGTTTTGGAAATAATTGACGTTCATTGATTTTTACTTCGATCCCACTATATACTGCAGCAACTGGATAGAGACCCACCTCCTTACTTATTCCTACCACCATAATGACTGTCATATTCCAGTCCAGAGGGCCCGTAGCGTGTAGCGATTGGATCACGGAATGTGAACCTCTCTTCCTGGTCTTCCTGGGCACGCACATCATGTACACGATTTTCTCGTACATCTATCCACATTCGTGTGGTACAACCGTTTCGTCAATTTTTCATCTCTCATTATTTCCTAAATACCGAACCAACAAAACACCATCACCTTGTTTGCTTACAAAGTTAGACTGTAAATTAGTAAACTATGAATTTCATAAAAGAATTATAGAGATATTCAGATAACTTTAGGACAACTCGTCACTGTAGTTACAGCTTAACATTGAATGTTTCCTGCTTCTTAAATAAGAACACATTTTCTTTGTGATATACCTAGGTATTAAAAGGTAAAAAAGTACTTATTGTTTTTCTTCCTGTACTGTACCAGCAGTCAGGAATTGATAAAACTATGATTTCAGTACGAACAAATTGTCCAAAGCAAGGTCTCTACTATCTGCTTTGATGAAGAAAACCAATGTTTTACCTAAATTACTGGATAATTTAAATTGGCGATCTACGTAAGTCACGCTATAAGTTTAGCGTAACTTTAAAAAAAACAAGTTATGACCAAAATATTATGTTTATCGCTTTTCAAATAATTTCCCTTATATTTTAAACATTTTTTCATGCGATCGAACCATTTTTTAAAACAGGCGGACCACAGATCTGAAGGCATGTTTTCAACGTGCTGATTGAACGCTATCACTGCCTCTTCGGAGTTGGTAAAAGTAAAACCTCTCATCAAATCTTTGATTTTGGGGAAGATACAGAAATCACAGGGTGCTAGGTCAGGGCAGTGCGCAGGATGAGTGACGAGATGTACTTTTTTGGAAACTAAAAATGACTTTGTTTTGTTGGCCGTGTGTGAAGAAGCGTTATCATTGCTTTTGTGTCTGGGTAAGGAAATTGTAGATTACCAATCAGCATTGAAATTCGAGAAATTCCCCCTTGTATTCCCAAGCTAAGCATGTACCCACAGTACGGTCTACTTCCGGTAAAGTCTACCTCCTACTCTTAATAGTTGTGATATAATTTACAAAGATACCATTCTTACGTCTTACAAGTTGTTTTCTGGAAAAGCAGTTAGCCGTTCGCGACACACTTTGACAAAATTATTTAAAGGGCACCCTTTTTGTCGTAATGTGAGTAATATCCATAAAAGCATAAATAATTAAGTGCAGTAAAATTGCAATAACCGACTCCAAGCATTTCCACATTTGGCACCACACGATTTGATAATTCTGTGCACGAAGACTACGTCCCGGCTAAAGCTATGCATATATTATGATCGATACGTCCAAGTTCCCACGTGAAGAGGATGTTCTGTAAAGTTACATGTCTCTTAGCTGTTTTGATATGACATATAAAATATATTCAGTAACTGTTTATAATTGACTTATATACGAAATAGTATTGTTTATGTAATAATAGGTTTACAGTTTTTTATATGGTTTTAAGATATTTTACAGCTTAAGCACCTTAAGCGTGGCACAGCGGTGATATTTTTTAGTTTTGCCATATATCGACGAATAGCAGAGCTTTTAATGACTCTTTGATCACGCTTATCTCTTTAGTTCAGCAACTCGCCTTTAGGTGGCATTGGTCGTATCGTAATCCCCCTCTTCGCCCCGCAATATGATGACTCATGCCTGCTTATGCAATATGGAAGCGATAGTTGCGTATGTCAGAAAGAGCATGAAAGTAGGATAAATGCAGTCGAAATGAGAGCACTACGTTTCCGTATCTGTGGTGTAGCGCTCGCCGAACGCATTCGTAACAATGAGATCCGAGAAAGAGTGGGATTGAAAAGTGTTGGTGTTAAAATGCGAAAGGGCATGTTCCGCTGGTTCGGTCATGTGGAAAGAATGACAGATGAAATATTGACAAAGCAGATATACACCAAGAGTACCTGGGGAGACCAAGGCTGACATTCCACGATCAGATCAATCGGATGTTATCCGAGTGTGGGGTCAAGAGTCTCCAAAACCGGCGTATTTGTATGAAAAGGGTAATGAATGTGAAGGAAGCTAGACAGGTTTGTCAGGATCGTAAAGACTGGCACTCCATACTCTCTGCCTATGACGTAAGGGATTTGGCGAGACAATATATGCATGTATGTAATTATGATTCAGGGGGTGAGGCTAGCAAATTTCTGGTATTTTGCTCGCTCGAATAAAAATACGGGGCCCGTAATCCAGGCTAGCGTTCGCGGTCGGAACTCCAGAATAATAACTGAGAAGACTAGGAGAAAAGTAAGAAGAGAAATCCGGACCTTCTCATCCTCATTCTTGCCATTGCGATCGTGAAACAGCGTGTATTATTCCTGAAATCTCTTGGTACGGCACATTTTCGTCGAACCATTCACTTCATCGCCTGGTCTTTCATTCGCCGGATATTTGAAAAGATCAGCGCTAATTGGACGAATTTTCTTGAGATTTCGAGAGATTCGACCGATCGGCAGCTGACCGCAACTCTGAAGGCCAGTGACGAACGCACTATGAGAGCAACTGCCCCGAGTCGAGTCACGCCTGCCTCCGTCCACGCGTCCACTACGAGCGACACTGTGAAGTCTACGTTACACGCATCTTTTCGTCGGTCTGTGGCTAGAAAGAAGAAGCTTGCCGAATTGTAATCCCAGGAGTACATTACCGCTCTCAAGTTAGAAGAGAAACGTGCGAATCTCGTGCTCGCTCAGATCAAGTCGGACAAGGCACACGCCGCCGGCAGTGATGACGACTCACCCGAGAGCTCCGCCGAGGAAGAGGAGCAACTTAACCGAGTTAAAGAATATTATATATATGGCCGACTCGCCAGGTAAATCCATGGTTTGCACGCCTACGAGAATATAGCGGGAAAACTCTACTGCGTGCTACGTATTTCCCCGTAATTTGAATGTAAAATTAGGGCTTATCGATTTAGGGTTGGGCATGTTGGGTTAGACACTTGGCTCTACATGAGATCTGATTACTTTTTGACAGTGCGAGCTATATGGTCTCGTCTTGGTAACATTTAACATGAAATGTTTTTGTGTGATAACTTATTGCTGTTATAGCTGAGCTTTTTTGTAACTTAAACTAGTACAATAACTGAATATCCAATCATTTTGTCATCAGTCAATCAATCAAGATGTTTGTCCTGGGATCCAGAGATATTTTGAAATTTTATCTATCGTTCTCATGGGTTTAATTGTGGTTTTTTGCTAAATTATTCGTAATATATTTGAAGATTATTCAACAAGGATGGGGCTAGTTTTCTGAGTCTTTGTGTCAGAGTCGGAACTAGAAAAATCTTTATTCACATGGACCATATAGGTGGTACTTGTTCACGTCGATATTTTTATAAACCATAAACATATAATAAACCACCTGATCAGAACCGCGGCCACACACTGAGAAGAAACTAAGCGGGCTAATCTTTTTTCCATTTCTACTATTATAGCATTACAAAATAAAAAGACATATTAATTACAATTTAATTTTAACTTAAACAATAAAAAGTATACGAAACTAAAACAAATTACAGTACGAGATTGAAAACTCTAATTCCAGGCATCTTCATCTTCCAAATACTTTAAGACCTTATTGCCCGCACGTGTATAAAGGAAAGGAAGACCCAAAAAGGACTAACTAACTAACAAATTTTACGGAGACGCGTTCTGTATAGGGCTAGATTAGTGTTACTTCTCTTATTTACATCGTTAACGTAAACATCGTTAGCAATTTTTTGTAAACATAAACTTTTATTTGACACAAATTAAACTCTCATAAATGTATTAAGTACTTAAGATTAAAATATTTATTTGTTTGATTTTTTTTCTTGGAAGGAACTTCTGACAATAATATTATAAATAGCTCTTAAAGTTTTTTTTTGTAATACTATTTTTATCTGTTATTTTTATATTTCTATTTAAGTACCTCTGTATTTTGATATTTTGGTTTTCTAGTTCAACAATAACTACTCATAATTATTGAGTGTGTCTTCTTGTGCTGCTTTCTAATTTCTTATCATTTTCATATATTTCTTAAAGCTTTCTTCAGCTTTTTCTTCTGTTTTAATTATTCTCACACTTGCGTGGCTGAAAATGTTAGATTTCTATGTATTCACTGGCATTGGTTTCTTATGTCGTAGTGCCAGCTTGATTTCTCTAATAAATCGGGTGGTGTTTTTGTCATTTCGTAACAGATTTTATACTTAATCGAGTTTGACTTGTATACCACATAAAATTAACATTTTACGGGAATGTTAACTACTTGATAAGAGGGCGTACAAAACTCGACAGTAGTGCGACAGATTATGACTTGACTCTCATACATGCACTCGGTTCTCGCAACCTTCACTCTTAATCCTTTCAAGCCCTCCAAATTGAGCACGTGAAAATATTAAAAAATATACAACGGAGGCTTAGTAATAAAGTCCGTTTTTATAAAAGGTCTATGAAAAAATTTTTTCTTACTTTTTGAATAGACAATTTTATTAAAACTACAAACGAGATGCTGTAAAACTGGATAAAACTAAAATAGTAGCAAGGTATAAATTATAAGCTGAACATAAACTTAAATAATAGAATAATTGTGGCTTGTAAGATGTAGACTGTACGTTATGTACGTAGATAGTGCTGTAAGTAACAACATTCTAAAAACCTACTTATTCTAAAAATGCAACTCCGAATCCCTAAACGTTTCCCATAGATCCGTTTATTTTTTGACACAGCGGGGTAACAATAAGTACAACTTGAAAACATTTGCAACAAGCGATACAACATGATCTGTTCAATCCCTCGAAAGTCGATATCGATGTCCACTCGGTGCCGGTCAGCCCGATGACGTCACTCTATTGATCACTGGAGTTAAGGAATACAAATAGGATACTTCGAAATCCACTGAACACAATAATCGTCACTTGAAAAAGTACGTCGTATATTGCTATAGTAACTATTTAAGTATTCTTAAATATAATTAGTATAGTAACTTTATTTAGTAACTTTAATATTTATCACAAAAAAAATTAAAGTGCTGCAAATTCAGCAACTAGTGCAGTCAAACGACTTGTTTTGTTTATGGTGGTAGCGGCGCGCAGTTGAAAATTTAAATAATTTAAAATAGAAAACAAGATTATGAGCACTAGTTTAAAAGTAACAAAAACTAGGGTCTGCAGTTGTTCTCTCTCGAGCACACAGTATCCATACACTCTGCAGTTGTTCTCTCTCGAGCACACAGTATCCATACACTCCGCAGTAATTCTCTCTCGAGCACACATTAACCATACACTCTGCAGTTGCATTTGAAGAGAAATGTCTCCGTCTGCAGCTGTCACCACATAGACAGCTGCAATTGGTCTATACAAGGAATACGAGTACTAAAGACTAATTGCAATTGTCTATCGAATTTCTGTTAGCGAACGAACCCGCGACTCGAAGTATGTTAACCACTTGACCAAAGTTTCCGCTAAAAATACAATAACAAGTGCTTATTTCATAAGAAAATCTTTGTACGAATTTGTTTTAAACATAACTTGCGTTTTCAAACTTTACAAACTAAGAAACCCAAGATGTTTGAGAACTTTGTTACTCAGATTATAATCAATGCAGTATAATTTTTCAACGAGTGAATGACGGTACGGTGGATTTGGCGTTTAGCTTTCACTTTATTTTCTCACCAGTCAACCGTACCGGCTTCGCACGTATACATTTCTGTTTTTTCCTAAAAATAACGCAGTCTATTTTCATCTGGAATAATATCGGCTTCTAATGGTGAAAGAATATCTCAAATCGGTACAGGAGGTTCGGTTCTATTCAATACAAAAAACAATCCAGTCTTCCTTCTTTTATTATTAGTACAGATTAAAAGTCATTTTGCAAAGATTTTCAATAATACAGGAGATTTTTCCCCGTGTTGGTACGGACTCCTTTGTAGAATAGGCCATCTGCCTTCCTTGCCAGGCAGCTCGTAAAAGGCGAGCATAGGCTCACCGTCACTAACACCGTGACATCTGACTAGGTGATATATTTTAGCAGCGACTCGCCCGGATTGGTACCACCGCCTTACTTATTCCTGCCACCATAACGTCATGACGTGTTCCGGTTTGGAGGGTAAGGTAGACGGTAAACTTAGTTTTGTTCGAGGCATAACATCCCGGCCTTAGGTTGGCAACGCACCATTACCACCTTTGGTGTCTCTACTTCCAGTATCTTAAAAAAAATATTCTTAATCTCTACGTTTGCCTAAATCATGATGGTGCAAATTAAAAGTAATGTAATACTAGGGCGTAGTTAGTATTTCGTGCAGAGGGGGCAGGCAAAGAAGATTCAAAATTGCTTTGTTTTAATTATCATTTTTATCATACGAGTATCCTTCTTAGTACCTAGTAGTAGCTATAGCTGTGTAGAAGTGAGACAGTAATTTAACGTTAAACACAATAACTTTTTAATTTTACTCATTGTGTGAAGTTTTCACAAAACATTTTTTAAAACTTCTCTGTCAATTTCATCTCAAGTTTCTATGACAAATTTCTGGTCTCCCTAAATATGTAGTATATTTAAACAGTTTTAGGTCATTCGGGCAATTTCAGGCTCAAGATCGTTCACGTTCTTTTAAGAGAAGCTGTCCCTATCTAACGCCCATAATACCTGAATAGGAAGAATACGAATGGACAAAAAACTTCTTACTTTTTTATAGCTGATAAAATATAATTGTTGATATTATGTTCAGTCTATGTTTATTTCTTATTCTTAATTGTTACACTATTTGCTTTTTTAATACGGAACTCTATTACTATTTTTTGTTTAACTATATCTAATATTAGTTCTTTAATATTATGTGCCTTTATATCTATGCCTATTGCTGGTTTCAGGTCGTACGTGAGTTTCGCGTTTAAGGGACAATCAAATAGGATATATGCTTCTGTGAAGGTTTCACTATCGCAAACACAATTTGGGTCCTCCTTGCTTTTAAAACGGCAAAGGTATTTCCAGAAAGCGCCGTGACCAGTAAGGACTTATGTGAGAATATTGTGTTATTTTTGGTTATTTTCTTGATGAATTTGTGTACCTTGATGGCATCTGACAAAACATCTTTGTCGTTGCTTTTGGTCTTAGTTGATCGGGTCAAGTGAAAAGAATGACAGATAAAAATTTGACAAAACAGAAATACAACGCGAATGTGGGAGACCAAGGTTGACATTCCACGATCTAATCGCTCGGGTGTTATCTGAGGGTTGCGTGTCAAGCATACGTATTTACACATTCATTGACCTAAACAACTGTGCTGACAACACACAACCCTGCTTGATGTCAATGTTGACATCAAACCAAGACGATATATTATTGTCGTCCACTTGCACACATGTAATATAAATACATAGACTGCATAGCACGCATCCGTAAATCTCATAATATGGTAAAATGTCTCAAAGTCAAAGTTTCTACCGTATCTCTATCAAACGATTTTTCAATAGATACAAAACCAAAGAAAATCTTCTGGCCCACAGCCAGATGTTTTTTTAGGATGTTGCGGAACTAAAACACCTAATCCGTACAGAAATGGTATTTGTTTACAGAGTTAAACTCTGAAAAGCAAACTACGCCTTTGGTATTTTTATATTGGTTTTCAAAGATATTGTCCTCGATCTACCAGGACAACATAATAATTTATTGATGTATTTAATAAACAAGCTTGTCATAGGTAATCGATTTTAACGTTAGTATTATACTTACCTCTCAATGCTCCATATTAAACATACGTGAAGTTGTGGTGAAGTTCTTGCAAGCAAATTATGTTATTTATAAACTTTTTATTACTGAAAAAAAATATTTCGATAATTTATTTAAACTCGTTTATCATTGCTCAATAATATCTATATATAAATATATTGCTCAATCAATAAAATAAAAACAAAGATCTGTATGTTCCAATCGTCCTTCGGTTTCGACAGTAAGTTCGTTTGTAATCTCAACAAATTTGAGGATTGTAAATAAAGCGTACATGTTCACTTATAATTCTCTTTTTTCCCTTCAACTGTCTCCCCAGAGGTAAAAATAATAATTGAAAAACTTTCAAAGAGTTGAGTTTGATAATGTTATAAAATATATACTAGTTCATATTTATGTTTTTTCCTATTCACCAGTTCCTTTATTTATCTTTATTATTATCTTCCCCTTGTTGGTCCTAGCTTCTTTCCTGAATAGATCATCTGCCTTCTTGCCAGGCAGCTCGTAAAAGGCGAGCATAGGCTTGCCGTCTTTAACACCGTGACATCTGACTAGGTGATAGAGTTTCGCAGCGAGTCGTTCGGATTGGTACCACCGCCTTACCTATCCCTACCTCCAAAACGTAAATGTTTGCCGTTGAAATGTTTCGATTCGGAGGATAAGATAACCAGTAAACTTACTTTTGCTCGAGACCTAACATCCCGGCCTTAGGTTGGCAACGCACCATTACCACTTTTGGTGTCTCTAGGCGGCGAGAATTTCTTACCATCAGGTAATCCATCTGCTTGTTTGCCTTCCAATACCATAAAAAAAGCGTATGTCAGTGGAGCTTTTACTTTTTGCTGTAAAGATCGACTTGAGACGAAGTTAAGGGTTTAAGATCGACAGCTTTATTTTTATGTATTTTTTTATTATTTATTAGTAATAATAACATGTATTTATATCATCATTTATTTTTATGTTGTAATCACAGTCGTAATCACAAGTAATTATTTGCAGTTTTACATAGTTTCTTACTATTTACACACATTTGTAGATAAAAAATGTTCGAAATTCGAAAATAAAATCTTGTAGGAACTAACTGGTTTAACCTCTGAGATCGACCGTGGAACCTCTCGTGATCGACCGGTCGATCGCGATTGACCGTTTGGGTACCCCTGCCGTATGTCATAAAATAGCGTTTACCTGTTGGGGGACTGCCTCATTTGCCGGAGTTAGGTATCGTGCAATTACCGTGCAGATATTTGATTTGCCAATTGTAACCTTAAGTTCCGAGGTAACGATATAATACGACACTGTATTGAATACGAAGGACTATTTATATTTAAATTGATACTCAACTTGCTGTTGCCAGCGGCGTTTAGTTCCTCCACGAGGACCCTTTGGGGACCCGCCAGGAATCAGAATGAAAAACATAAAACTTTATTTACACACGAACTTATGGACAATAGTAATAAACTACAACCGGATCGGATTCGCCACATACTGAGAAGATGCAGCGAAAGACATTTATCGGCCCATCCCGGCCTCGGAACAGCGACGCATCTGCAGCGTCTATGGTCTATAGGCCACGACTATCTAATACTCTCGTGTTCGT
>NJDD01001847.1:32051-56610 GCA_002245505.1 Calephelis nemesis | reverse complement strand
AAAATTTTTTTGTTGGATTGAATGTATGATCTTCGTCCCTCAGATGTTTACCAAATGTAGATTCCCCTTTACCGGAACGCCAAGTTCTCATGTGTTCTTTAACTCTTATTGAAAATGGTCTTCCAGTTTGTCCAACATACTCAGCATTACATTCCTCACATTCCAATCTATAGACACCACTTTGCGTCATTTTAGATGTCCTTGTTTTTTTTATTGAAGAGAAGGTGTTTTAAAGATCCAGACGTGTAAAATACCGGATTACAATCTTTTAACATCCTGGCTGCTTTGTAGGATATGTTACCCAAAAAAGGCAGTCTGGCTTACCTTTTATTATCACCAGAGGTCTTTTGAGTGATACCCGGATATATAACACGATATATTTGTTTCTTTTCTTTTCTCTTCAATAACAAATTAAATGAGCTGAGGATCGTAACCATTATTACTGGCTATAATTTTAATAGTTCTTAGTTCACATTTAAAATTTTGTTCATCTAGAGGTAATGTTAATAGCCTATGTAACATAGCATAAAATGCCGCATATTTGTGACTTTTTGGATGATTAGAATCTGAGGGAATGATATTATCACAATACCTGCTTTTTATAAATATGTTAAACTGGTGTCTATTTTCTTTGATGCAAATAGTAAGGTCCAGAAAATTTATTATATTTTGCCCTATTTCCATGGTAAACTTAATATGTTGGTTTAGGGAATTCATGTATAATAAAAATTGATCCAGTTCATCTTTGGAACCTGTCCAGAGACAGAGTACATCATCGACGTATCTATACCAATAAACAATATATCTTTTAAAGGTTTGCGATACAAGAATCTGTTTCTCTATTTTATCCATAAAGATGTCTGCACATAATGGCGAAATCGGACTGCCCATAGCTAGCCCATCAGACTGTTGATAAATTTTATTATTAAAACTAAAGTAATTTTGTTTTAGACAAATGTTAAAACAATGATTAAGATCTACAATTTTCTGCGGCTCTAAGTTAGATTGCACCATAATATCATTAATCGCAGCTTGGCATTCTTTTATTGGGACACTTGGGAATAAATTTTGCACATCAAAAGAGACTAAGGTAGCACCATCTGGAACTACAACACTTTTTATTTTATTTACAAGCTCCAAACTGTTTTTAACTGAATTTACAGGTATAAACTTAGTAGAACTTTTAAAAACATTGTTTAACTCTGTAGCTAGATGATAAGTGGGAGCATTCATATATGAAACCACCGGTCTTATAGGTGAACCTTCTTTGTGTAGCTTATAATAGCCATGGATACGAGGTATTTGTGGGTTCATTATCTTGAGCTTGTATACGTCTGCAGGTGTAAAAATACTGTTACAAGTTATCAAAGTATCCCTAACTTGGGGATTATATTCACTAGTTGGATCACGATTTAATATAGTAAAACAACCATTTTCTAAAAAGACATTAATTTTGCTGTCATATTCTGCTCTAGTTGCTAAAACAATCGTATTACTTTTATCTGCCTTTGTAATAACTAAGTCATTTTCTTTGATTTTCCTTTTTATTGATTGTAATATTTTTCATTCAACGTTTTCTGCTTTACCACTTTTTAGGGTTGAATTAAAGTGTTCGTTTTTTATTTCTTTTTTTAGTAGGTGTTTTGTTGTAGTATCGTTTGTCGCTAAATCTAAATCAACTCCAAAAGTTTCTAAATCTGGTAATTTAAATTTTGATTTTGGGCAATATTTTGGACCCTTTTCTAGAAGCATACATTCTTCCTTATTGAATATTACATCTGTAGTATTATGCACCCTTTTGTAGAATACAGTATCTGAGTCCTGATTCATAGGACTGGGCGAAAAATCCTGTTTTTGTTTAATCAAATTATGTAACTTTCTTAAGTGGCCTGCATGAATTTTTGACGAAATTTTCTTCGATATCTCATAAACTACTTGACAAAGGTTATCTATTTCTATATTATGTAATCGAAGGTGTTGTTCTGAATGAACGAATTTTAAGTGAGAACTTAAATTATTAAGTTGGCAATACAACACTTTCATTGCCTTAAATAACCACCTTCTTTTGGTATCTTCAATGAGGACTTTAACATGCGATTTAATATTACTGGATTTTAAATTGTTATTTATATATTTTGGTAACACATTATTTCTTTTACATGCGCTATTAAACCACAAATTCTCACATATTTTTGTAAATTTCAAAGTAATAAATTATAAGTGATAAGTAAAACAGTACAAGTGTTTCTTTCTTTAAAAATAGGTATAATTACAATTATTAAAATATGTTAGTATGATAAAATAATGAGTATGTTATTGTGTCAACGATAAGTAATGTTCCTTCAATATTTTTTTAAAAGTAGGTAAAGAAGGGCTGTCACGAATCACGACAGGAAGGGAATTCCACAATTTGATTGATTGGAAAGTAAAAGATTTAGAATAAAAATTCGAGTGCGAAGCGGGAAAACGAAGTACAGAGCTACGGTTGGAACGACATGGGGAATCAGTAGAGTGCAGAAAGCTAAAACGCTCCCGCATGTATGAGGGAGCTGACGGGTTGTACAGAATATTATATAGGAGAGATAGAATATGTAAATTTCTGCGGAATCGTATTGGAAGCCATTTCAGTTGAGCTCTAAACATGGAGACGTGGTCAAACTTACGGAGATTGAAAATAAATCTGATGCACGAATTTCGGAGCTTCTCCAATTTATTTAGGAGAGATTCCGTAGCATCAAGGAAACATACATCACCATAAAAAAGGGAGTATAAGAGACTGTACAATGGAAATTTTTGTTTTCGTAGGAAGAAATTTTTTTTAAAGAATGTAACATATGAAAGGTATAATGGACTTTTTTACTCAAATTAGTAATATGATCCTCCCAAGAAAGCTCCGAGCTAAAAATAACGCCTAGGTTAGTGACACTGGTCGAAAGAGAGATCTGAGTACCGTTGTAAACTATAGGTGGCAGACTGGAAAAATCAATAGCTCCAAGCTGATATCTACTCCTGAGATTATAGCTTTTGATTTTAAAGGGTTAACTAAAATACCGTAGGATTCAGCCCATAAGCTAATTGCACGAAGATCGTCATTTAAAGAAATCAGGGCGCTAGTTTTATCTGAAGTAATAAAATGACGGTAAATCTGCAAATCATCTGCATACAAATGAAAATTTGAAGAAATTACCGCAGTGATTGTATTAATATATATTGAAAACATTAAGGGAGACAAAATGCACCCCTGAGGGACACCCGCAACTATATCACACCAGTTGGACTGCATTTCATTTAAAAATACATATTGTGAGCGACCACGCAGATAAGAGTCAAACCAATTTAAAGTAGATGAGGAAAAGTTAATGGTCTTAAGAACACCAATGAGCAAATCAAAATCCACCGAATTAAATGCATTACTGAAATCCAGCAAAACTAGTGCGGTAAGGAGTTTTGAATCTATTGCGTAACGAATATCGTCAGAAACTTTAACTAGAGCCGTCACTGTACTATGTCCTCGCCGAAAACCTGACTGGAATGGGCTTAAGAGTTCATTGTGTCGGAGAAAACGAGTTAGCTGATCATGAACAATGTGCTCCAAGACTTTGGATAGAAATGGCAGAATGGAGATAGGACGAAAGTCAGAAGGGCTCAAAGGATGTGATTTTTTTGGAAGCGGAATGACCTTAGCCTTTTTCCACACTGAAGGGAACACCTGAGACGATAAGGAATAATTAAAAATGTAAGTTATAACAGGAAGGATGTGAGGGAGGATAAGAACAATCATTTTGGAACACAATCCGTCGTCGCCGACTGCCGCTGATGAGATGGATCTAATGTGTTTCTCAACTTACACTTCTGAAACTGCCATAAACGAGAAGGAGCAAGACGGCCGTGGAATTAATGATAGATCACTGAGAGTAGCTCATTTAGTGGAGCTGTCCATAACTAGCGGTGGTGAAGAAAAGTGTGAGTTCAGCGTATTAAGGTCAAGACAACTGTTGTTAAAAACAGGATCCTTACCAATCCCTAAAGATTTTAAAAAACGCCATTTCTCTTGGGGGTTGGATTTCGCTATATCTCGTGGATATAACGCCGTCTTGCAACACGACACATTTTGTTGCAAGTATTCCGGAGAGCCCTACACCGATCAAGATGATCATCAGTTGGATGTTTTTTGTAACACCTATTTGCCCTATCTCTTGGCGACATAGCTTTTTTGATTTCCTCTGAAATCCAAGGAGATGGCTTATCCTATTTTCTCAGCTTTTTAAAGGGAGCGTGACGATCAAATAAACTTAGAATAGTAGAATTAAAATAGGAGATAGCAGCGTCAATGTCACAAACCTCATATACGGGAGACCAGTCAATGGCAGATAAATCTTTAGCCAGACAGTCGGAGTTAATATTTCTCAAAGAACGTCGGAGAATGAATTCAGCACTTCTTTTGGGAGAACGAACACGATATGACAAAAAGATGAGATCGTGAAAAGAAAAACATGACGAAAATTGACCATGTCTTGAGACTTTACCAGGCTGAGATACAATAATAAGGTCTAAGAGAGAAGGAACACAATTAGGCGATTTATGAGTTGCAGATAATGGAAGGATGTTGAGGTTATAAGAGGATATTAAATTACAGAGCTTGGCTGCCCGATTGTCTTTTTTTAAAAGACATATGTTAAAATCCCCCATGAGAAGAATGTCAGTGTAAGTGGGACAAATAACGGGCACAACATTTTCTAGCGTATCAAAATAATCTATGTGTAAAGAAGGACTGTACAAAACAGATAATACAATTTTAGAATGGTTAACAAAAATTTCCAAAAAAATAAATTCAGCCGAGTTATTAAATAAACTAGGAGAGCACGCAATGATTTTATATGGAATATTAGATCGCAAGTATATGGCTTTTATTTATGGTTTATTATAGTTTTTAGTGGGTATTGCGGTACCAGCGAGTCTCACACTCGGGCCCATCCACGGGGCCCGGTAGTGCAAAAATGCATTTTCCTCTACTATAACAAAAAAGGTAATGTACCGATGCACTGCTGCTGCTTAACTCAATTCGTGAGGAGCCCACGTTGCAATCTTACTAATTTGCTTCAAGTGGATAAAAACAGTTTTATCACTACCACCATTGCCTGCGTCTATTTCGGACATTGCCATGGATCTACTTCCACCATGGCCTTCAATTCAACAAAGAAAAGGTGACTGAAGTCTACGACAAAACGCCAGTTTTATATGAAAGTACCTTATATGAATAGCCTTACGCCTACATACCATATCTGTACGAGAAGGCGTCACGGCTAGACAAAAGTTTTCTTGGGGGTGGAATTTTTTAAGTAAGAAGCTTTTGTTCCTCAAAGATTTTTACCGAAAGTCAATATTTTTCGAGTTATCAGTAAACAAAAGTTTCAAATTTTTTATCAACAGTATACATTTTTCAAGTGGTTTTTCGGAAATAACTCAAAAATGGGTTAGCATTTTTTTTAATAATGGTAATACCTAAATATACATGCAATTCTCTAGAAGAGTCTTTCACCTTCGAGGATGAAAGGTTTTTACACAGTTAGAATGAAAAATCACCGCTTAATTTTCATTATGATATAAAACAGTCGTAACCAATTTATAGTTCCCTTTATTTTTGCTTGTAGTACGAGTATACTTATAGTTAAAATATTTTTTATGGGAATAGTCTGAATGTGCTTAGTTTTGGAAGGGTTTGAAGGATAAACCAATTACCATCTATGAACAATGGATGGAATGCGAAATGTGGATGGATGTAGGTACCCGGGGAGACCAAGTCTAACGTTTCACAATTAGATCAATCGAATATTATCCGAGGGTGGTGTCAAGAGACACCGAAACCGGCGAGTTTGTATGAAAAGGGTAATTAATGTGAAGGAAGCAAAACAGGTTTGTCAGGATCGTGAGGTCTGGCACTCGATACTTTATGCCTACCCCGTAAGGGACATGGCGTGAAGATATGTATGTATGTATGTTTGTATGCCATCTATGAACACATGCCAAATTCTTTGATTTATTCCATGACTTATCTTTATCTTATAGTCAAAAATAATACTTAAATTGAATATTTAAAAAAAGGATGCATACAATTTTGGACCGTACCAAATGTATGTAAGTACTTTACATGTTTGTAATTACGTTTTGAGTAAATTTGAAGAAAACATAATATTTAATCAAACTAAGAAAACAGTGCTGTTTGCTTAACGCTCTTTTTGTGTATTTATATCAATAACAGATATATAAGTAAAGAGAAGGATAAATTGGTAATGAGTATTTTTCTGGGGGAGTATTTAATATGAAGAAAGTTGTTACAGAAAAAAAAGGGTATTACATATTTATTACGTTCGTATTGACTCTTTAGAAACCACAATTATTTATTTTTATTTGTTTTTTTATGCTACATTTGGGTGCTACCAATATTTTCAACAAATTAATACTTTTTGAAACCATCTAAAAACATTGTTTTATTGATTAAAATTTTGAAACTATCACTAGCAGGTAGGTACAAGGTATCAACTTTGAGAAAAACTGCATGTTACAAAGGTTTCTTCAAATTTGTCGATCTGTGTGATTTGTTTTCCCCGGTGTTGGTCCGGGCTCCTTTGCAGAATAGACCATCTGCCTTCCTGTGCCAGGCAGCTCGTAAAAGGCGAGCATAGGCTTACCGTCACTAACACCGTTATATCTGACTAGGTGGTAGAGTTTCGCAACGATTCACCTAGATTGGTACCACCGCCTAACCTATTCCTGCCGCCATAACGTCATGACGTGTTCCTGGATTCCTGGTTTGGAGGGTAAAGCAGCCGGTAAACTTATTTTGCTCGAGGCCTTCCATCCCAGCCTCAGGTTGGCAACGCATCATTACCACCTTTGGTGTCTTAAGGCGGCGTGAATTTCTTATTATCAGGAAATCCGTCTGCTTGTTTGCCATCCAACATCATAAAAAAACAAACCATTGCCGTTCTTCATCTAAATCAAAATTCCCATGAAGAAGTAGCAACAACCCCTAAAGTGAAAACAACAAATTTCTGAGGGAGAAGAACCTAAATCCAAATTTTGAATGAAAATCGCCTTTGAGGTCTCGCGAACCGGTGTTGGACTATTACGGGACGGGACACTAGGTCCCGAATTCGATCCCTGTAGTCAGGTCAGCAGGAAAAAGCAAAAATGTGTTTTTGCAATTTTGTTATAAAAACAAAGTTGTTTGGGATCGAACATGTTGGCGAGAAGCTTGCCACATTGTAAGAATTTTGTTCTTCGGCTAGCCGAAGGGAAAAGTACAACTAGTACAACCAGGGAACCCACGACTAGTCATGGGTTCCCTGGTTGTACCTCTGCCTACTATTTTGATGATATGAGAGTAAATATGCATTTACTTTGAACGCCGATGACACTTCACTTACATTTTATTTCCCAGTGTTGATCCGGGCTCCTTTGTAGAATAGATCATCTACCTTCCTTGCCAGGCAGCTCGTAAAAGGCGAGCATAGGCTTACCGTCACTAAAACCGTGACATCTGGCTAAGTGGTAGAGTTTAGCAGCGACTCGCCCGGATTGGTACCACCGCCTTACCTATTCCTGCCGCCATAACGTCATAACGTATTCCGGTTCGGATGGTAAGGTAGCCGGTAAACTTACTTTTGCTCGAGGCCTAACATCCGGTTGGCAACGCAACATTACCACCTTTTGGTGTCTCTAGGCGGCGTGAATTTCTCAACATCAGGAAATCCGTTTGCTTGTTTACCTTCCAATATCACAAAAAAATGAAAAGGCAAATGGACAAGTGTGACGAGGTAAACAAAGCGAAACCCAAAGTTGTACATTGGTTAACAATAATTAACATTGTCTTTTAAATGGTAATAAAACCAAGTGTAATTTACATATTTTTCAATAACTAGTGTTAGGCAAATAGAGATCAATGTACAACTGAATGGATTTAAACTTGGCCTGGTTGAAACCGCTGTGTTTTCAGGTATAACGAACGATTAACAAATATTCTAAGTATTATGGTCGAGTTGCTTGCCTACATGCCTAACTACGCCGACCAACCGTGTAACTGAGGTTCGATTCCCGACGGGGGCAGGCTTTTGTGTGATGAACACTTAGATGTCTGCATTTTCGGGTCTGGGTGTTTATTAAATTTATTCTTGTAACTATTTAATTATTCTCAAATTCAAACTCAAACTCAAAATCTATTTATTCACATGGATCTATACAAAGATTCTTGTGACGCGTCTATAAAAAAAAAGTATCTTCACGCCCATATCCCCGAAGAGGTAGGCAGAGGCACAACCAGGGCACCCACGACTAGCCGAAGACACTTAGTCCCACAATATGATAGGTGGCTAGCCTATCGTCAATCGGGCACATTTCTATTCCCGAGCAACGTTTTTTTTTTATTAGAAAATTGGAAAAACTCAATTTCCTTTTGTTGCCCGACCAGGGATTCGAACCCGGGACCTCAAGCAGTCAAGTCTAGCAACTAAACCGCTTGAGCACAGAGGCGATACGCGTCTATATAATTCTAAAAACTACCACAGGATCGGAACGCGGCCACTATTGTATCTATGTATTAGAATCGTTGACTAACACCCATAACACAAGCATATAATTAAATTAAAATATAATTTGCTTACTTTGGGGTATAAAAAAATAAGCTCAAAAATTGTATTAAAACAAAATGATGTAGGAAAAGCTGATGTAGAAAAACGAATATGCTTAGGAATAGCTGCTTCGATCTCGCCCAGCAATTTGTTATATTATAATTTTTATACGTTTTATTTAATAAGAACATGAGTGTGACTAGACTGTAAAATGTATTCTGCTATCTCCTTCATAATGTTATTATAATTTTCTAATAAAAGATAAGCCCGCCGAGTTTCACACGCCGGATCTTTTCCAGGTGTGACCGCGATCCCGGCCCGGGGGTAGTTTATAAAAATGTCGAAGCACACAGCACACTAGTACACCTTGTATGGTCCACGTGAACCATTTTTTTATGATCCAGAGGCTTAATAAAGAAAATGGACTTTTCAAGGAGTAGAGCCAGCAAGATAAATAGATATACAAAGACTTTGAGAATCACTAAGTCCTAAATCCTAAATTCCCGAGTTGGTCTGGCTCCTTTGCAGAATAGATCATCTGCCTTCCTACCTGGCAAGCGTTAAAGGCGATAAGCCTATGCTCGTAAAAGGCTAGCATAGGCTTGTCGGCACTAGCACCATGACATCTGACTAGGTGGTAGAGTTTCGTAGCAACTCATCCGGATTGGTACCACCGCCTTACCTATTCCTGCCGCCATAACGTCATGACGTGTTCCGGTTTGAATGGTAAGGTAGCTGGTGAACTTACTTTTGGTCAAGGCCTAACATTTCGGCCTCAGTTTGGCAACGCACTATTACCACCTTTGGTGTCTACAGAGACACCAAAGGTGGTAATAGTGCGTTGCCACAGGGCTAAGCCAAAAAAAGGGGAGGGATGTTAATTAGTTACGTTAAAATTTATAAAAATTCTCTTACCTACCTATCTATATATATAACATAATAAAAACACAGATTGACAACATTTGGACTTTGGAAAACTTCGGATTACAAGACAAGCCCGCTTCATTTCTTTCGCCGGATCTTCCCACTGTGTGGCCGCGATTCCGATCCGGTAGTCGACGAGCACAAGTAGCGTATGTTCAAAGTGATTTTTTCTCGGATTCTTATTCTAATCTTTTTTCAAAACTGGTTATCTCATATAAATTTATTTCTTTGTTGATCTCGTAAACAATTACGAAGTAATCCAGTAGTTGTCAAATGTTAAATTGAAAACAGTTAACTGATCCCTGTTTTCGACGAGGGCTCTTATCTTAATCTATCAGAGACGAACTTTCACAAGCTAAGAATAGAACACAATTTGAATAAAATTTACATTTTTGGGTGTTTTAGTCAAGTAGTAGAATTTCAAAATTTCTTTAAGTTCTTTCATCAAAGCGAAAACAAACAAGCAGAGGGCAAGAAATATCAGTCAGGAGAAGAAACGGCAAAAAAAACTCGTCGGCAAACAGGACTATAATCTATCTGCTTTGTACTACCACAGTTTCCAACCTTAGCCAGTCAGGAGAAGAAACGGCAAAACAACTACAACTACGATTACAACTGCTATTTTCTATTCTATTTAACCGCCTCGTTGGTTAAGTGGCTAGCGTACACGCCTAACTACACCGACTAACCGCGAGAATCGGGTTCGATTCCCGACGGGGGCAGGCATTTGTGTGATTAACATTTAGATGTCTGCATTTCCGGGTCTGGGTGTTTATTACATTTATTCTAGTATTTATTTAAGTATTTCTATGTATTAGTATCTATCGTTGACTAACACCCATAACACAAGCATATAATTTGCTTAATTTGGGGTTAGATTCAATTTGTGTTACTTTTCCAGGGATATTTATTAACAAATATATATATATATTATTTAATAACTATTATATATTATTAGTACTACGATTTCTAAAATTAAAATAAATTGATAAAAATAAAAATATTTTATTATCTCTACTTGTTTGCATGAACATCTTTAAAATCTTAATATGTTTAAAGTGTTAAGGATTATATGATTTTTTGATATTAATGATATGTTTATATATATTTAAAATATATTTAAACATGTAATTAAATGGAAGTAATTTTAAATTTCGAGAAATTTGGTTGTAAATACTCGTACTAATGGACATCCAATGCCCACTATTTTTGTAAATACTGAGTTGTTATGGAGTATATCATGTATCATACATCTGTCAATTTGACGTATCAGCAAATCAAACTTTTCAAAGCGCTTGTGCATTACAATGATGAAATTTGCAATTAACTGCCTAAAAATGTATACGTATATCGCGGGACAAAATAGGAAATACTGTGCGTAGTAAATGGGTTGGACTTACCAGAAGTCGAATACTCCAAATATTAAAATTCAGTAATTTACAAAAATGCTAACAGGATCTTAGAAAGTTATTTCATAATACCTCATTAATAAGTATCTTCACGCCTATATCCCCGAAGTGGTAGGCAGAGGCACAACCTGGGCACCCACGACTAGCCGAAGACAATAAGTCCCACAAGGTGGCAAGCCTATCGCCAACCGGGCACGTTTCCAATCCCGACCAACATTTTTTTTATTAGAAAATTAGACAAATCAAATTTTCTTTTTGTTGGCCGACCCGGGATTCGAACCCGGGACCTCATGCAATCAAGTCTAACACTCGGACCGCTAAACCACAGAGGCGATCATACCTCATTAATACTCATCGTTAAATTAAAATTTAGGATACATTGTTTATTTACTAAGTGCTTTTGATTTTTTTATATTAGTTTATGTCTACAGATATTATTAATAAATATTTTCTTGTTTAACTTTTTGTTTTGTCTTAGCTTTCTTAATATCGTAAAAGGTATATGAAAATTATACTATGTCGGCCTGGTGTGTAACTTTACTTTTGCTAGCAAAAACTGAAGTTACACACCAGATCAACGGGTGCGAAAGTTTAATTAGTACGGGTGATAGAATATAAACATTGTAAATGTGGGCCTCTTAAATAAGCTCAGAGTCTCTCAGCTTGTTATGGGGAGAGCTATTCTCGGTGTTTCTTTGTGAGATATGATCCGTGATTCGGTGATCCGCAAGAGAACGAGAGTAACCGACATAGTCCAGAAAGTCAACAAGCTGAAGTGGCAAAGGGTAGGCCACATCGCTCGCAGGACCGACAACCGCTGGGGAAGAAAGGTTCTAAAGTGGAGGCCCCGCACCAGAGGACGATTGGACGACCTCCCACCCGGTAGACTGATGATCTGGTAAAAGTCGCGGGGAGACGCTGGATGCAAGCGGCTGGTGACCGTGCTGTTTAAGGGAAGCCTATGTCCAGCAGTGGCCATCCTCCAGCTGATGATGATGATTGTAAAATCCTTAACCATTTAAGGTGGTCGGGACCAACAGAGAGAATAATTTAAAACTGCGATGGCAGAGAAAATAATTTAAAAAAATAAAATATAGATGTTTTCGTTGGTAACTATAGGCAAGTATGTGAACTCGTACACACAAAACGCGACACAATACTTCGGCCAGCTAAATTCCATTTGCCTCACCCCCGTACTTTATTCAATATTTCACATTAAACATACATAATCGTAATAATTATAATTACTTAATCCAGGTTATAGCCATGGCTATGGTCATACTTTATCACTAGGCTGTGCACCCGACCTCGCTCCGTTTCCAAATGGCGGCAAATTTTTGCGACGTCTATATTTATACTACTCCGTCCCCCGCTAAACCTGCATGAAATAAATAGGCGCGGCTGCCTTGTAGTAATACACGCTTAAAGTGCGATCGCATTCATATTACATCGAGAATTTAGTCTCTATATAAAACTCGGAAAGCGGTTTAAAGCATACATGGATCTACCTTCGGAATTTTAACTTCAACATAGGGACAGATAAGCCGAAACGTCGAATCTGTATTTGTCATGTAGCTATGGAATCTGAAATGCTCGGTGTTTCTTTGCGAGATATGATACGTAATTCGATGATCCACAAGTGAACGAGAGTAACCGACATAGTAGACTCAGCAAGTTGAAGTGGCAATGGGCAGGCCACATTGCTCGCAGAACCGACACCCTCTGGGGAAGAAAGGTTCTCGAGTGGCGGCCCCGCACAGGAGAATGTAGTGTTGGATGAACTCCCACCCGGTGGACTGATGATCTGGTCAAAGTCGCTAGGAGTCGCTGGTTACAAGCGGCTGGTGATCGTGACTTGTGGCGCTCTTTGAGGGAAGCCTATGTCCAGCAGTGGACATCTTCCGGCTAATGATGATGATGATGAAATAGTGATAAAACACTGTTCGCTTTATATAAACGTCTGAGAGCATTTCAATAAAATTGATCAGCTAAATCGCTTAGATTCTAAGAAATTATAAAAACACGTCAAATGTAGCCAGTTCTTACGATTGATGAATTATCGACCAGCCTAGGTATTAATTTGTAAAGTCAAATGTGGCTCATGACGTTGACAATTAGAAACAGGACGCTTTGGGACTGCAATTTTACTAACTAACAATAATTTTGGTGTTTCGTATTTCTTAAACTTTGCCTTACGCATCTATTTGGCTTTCATTACAACAAACGGCAAAAATGCAAACGTTCTTTTTCAAAATTAAGACAACATAAAATTGGATTTAAAATACTTTGGCTGAGAATATTCAAGTTAAATCTTTAAATCTGGTGACTCTATTTTAAGGGGCCTATTACTATTACCTGAAACAGATTTTTAAGTAAAGCTATATTCCCAAGGTGCTCGAGTGATCTATATAATACATTAAAGAAAGTATTTCTTATAGCTCCAAGGCTAAAAATTCACTCCTTGAATTTTAAGGTGGTAAAAAAAATATTTTTCTTCATTAAACAATCCGAGCTGCCATCGCGTCGTAACATTTTTTGTTACAAAAATCTTTTATGCCACGACTTGTTTAATTTTAAATTGAAAAATGTGTTTCGTCTCATAGTACCCGAATAAAGTTTCCAGTAATGAAACCGTATTATGTTACAAACAAGCTCTTTAAAACTTGGGCTTTTATTTTAAGACAAATCTTTTCAAAAGTTGGGCCCCATTTTATCCAAAATTGAAGATGTGTGTTGCAAGAGGCACGTTACTTTACAACCTACGCTATAATAAACTACATACATACATTATTATTAATGCAAAAATAATAGTCTAAATTAGTATTATTAATTAAGATATCGTCAACATGGTACTAGGTTACTAGGTTGTTACTAGGTGGTAGAGTTTCACATCGACTCACCCGGATTGGTACCACCGCTTTACCTATTCCTGCCGCCATAACGTCGTGATGTGTTCCGGTTCGGAGGTTAAGGTAGCCGGTTAACTTACTTTTGCTTAACGCCTAATATCCAGTCCTCAAATTGGCAACGCACCATTACCACCTTTGGTGTCTCTAGGTGGCGGGAATTTCTCATCATCAGGAAGTTCGTCTGCTTGTTTGCCTTCCAATATTATTATAAATGTACGAAATTTATGCATACAACATACACATACATACATATCTTCACGTGAAGTCCCTTAAGGGTATGCAGAGAGTATCGAGTGCCAAACCTCACGATCCTTACAAAGCTGCCTGACTTCCTCCACATGCGTAACCCTTTTCCAACCATTTTTAACCAACATGCCTGTTTCGGAGACTTTTGACACCAGCGTCAGATAACAACCGCTCTGTTTTATATTGAATATCTGCTTTGTCAATCTTTCATCAGCCATTCTTTCTACATCTCCATACCAGCGGAGCACACCCTTTCTCATTTCAACACCAACACTTTCTTTCAATCACACTCTTTCTCGGATATCACTATTACGAATGCGGTCGACGAGCGTTACACCACAGATTTTCCGCAGCGCTCTCATTTCGACCACAATTATCCTACTCTCATGCTTTTTCTGACATACCCAACTCTCGCTTTGTTATAACAACGTTATGCTCAACACACTTTCCTATTTCCTGCACACACTCTCCTTTTTACATCCACGGTTTACCTTCCATCCCTTCTAAAAACACAACAAAGATTTCATTCACTTTTTCAGAAATAAACTACTAATCACAAAAAAAATCTTTTATCAAAAGCTATCAGTTCTATCTCAATGAACTTATCCCCGCTTGACATTGTCAAGCCGAAGATGTAGAGTATATCGACACCAACTATTGGAGTCGGTCGCAACAAAATCGAATGCGCAAAACGTAAAATGACTACTACTAATTATTTACTAGGTGCGGTATTTACCAAAACTAGTGCGGTAGTTTTGGTAAATACCTTGAAGAATGCCTAAAACAGTAAAAAATTTGTTTGTTAGGAATAAAAATACCAACACGTATCTACCAAATTATTATTCAAGAAACTGGTAAAAAAACCGTAGAGGATTAACAATTAACCGATTACAGGAAAAGGCAAACACTAGATTTTTCTTGAAGTTTGTAAAAAAAATCCAAGCGTACACAAACGACTTAAATTGCATATTTTTAGTAGGTATGTTTAAGTAAAAAAAACAATACAATTAAGTATAAAAATGTTTGGTCCGTGATTTGAAATAAATAACAAAGAAAGACATAGCCATATATTATTATTATACCTAATTATTATTGGCCTTTCCAAGAAAGGGTCGGACATAGTTCGGACCTGGCAAAATTCAAACTTACCGGTGTTTTTTCCCTTGATTCACTTGCCATTTATCGGGTTGTGCAGTCCTTTTCCTTTCATTATTTTAAATAGTAAGAGCACGATAACTGTGAATTGTATGAGCAGACATGACGGTTTCACTTGAAATGGCTACCTCTGATTGGTTCATATGGACAAACCTAGATTTGATACTCACTTGAAAGGGCCGTAACTAAGTTTGATTCTAAACAATACTTTTAAATTCAATTTTGTCGTAATTTAACCATGTTTGATAACAAATGATTTTTGAAGTGATAGGTGGTCCCAAAATTGAATCGTTGCCAATAAAAAAGTATTTTCGATTTTTTGTGGACATAACCAATTTTGATTATTTTTTTTCGTAATGTCTACTATTGTGTACGTCTAAAGACTTTTACAACGTCACCGGGCTACGTGGCGAGCAGAGTGCTCAGCCAGAGATTGAATTTTGGGTGGGGCCTGTGACCCCCCTCCCTAAGGGTGTCTCCTGTGAGACCGTACCTCGGCTTAGGGTGGGATCTTGGTTTAATTCGGTAGAGGAGATCGTGGCTGTGTTCCGCCCAGGGCGGAAAAAGGGTCTTCGCCGCCCCCGTCGGCGGCGGTGTCGCGAGTTTGTATGTGTGTGTGTAGTGTTGTACGAGGCGATTGCCTCGGTAATGGGGGTCGTCTGGATCTAAGATCACGTGACGGGGACGTAATCGATAGCTGCTGCCATCAGAGGGTTCGAATGGTTTTCTAATTTGTCAAAATAACCAATTTTGATTCTATACCCCTGACATATAATAAATCTGTAGAAGGGTCAATTCTGTACATTGAAAATATTTAAAAAATAAATAGCAATAGTGTTACTGGATCGATAACAAACCCAAATATGTGATTAAAAATTTTTTTGTCTGTCTGTCTGTATGTTCAGGCATCATGTGAAAACTAACGGTTCGATTTAGATGAAACTTGGTATAATTAAACCTTATTATCCTAGGCATAAAATGGGATACTTTTATCCTGGAAAAATACGTAGAACAAAAATCTCAATATTTCAGTTTTATCACGCAAAGACCAACGCGCGGACGGAGTCGCGGGTGGAAGCTAGTCTCAAAATAAAATGTTTATAAAAATGAAAATGTAGAAGACCATTTATCTGGTTTTCACCACTAGACATTAAATCACGTCCTACGTTAATGGCGTGTTACTTCACACCAAAATATATAGCGTAAGGGGTTTTTATTAACTTTCTTAGCGATTTATACATTTTAGATTATCTACAAGTGACCGGAATTATCAATGTATTTTATGTATGTTAATGTTATAATTAGCTTTTTTATGACATTGGAAGGCAAATAATCAGACGGATTTCGTGATGTTAAGAAATTCACGCCGCAAAGAGACACCAAAAGTGGTAATGGTGCGTTGCCAACCTGAGGCCGATATGTTAGGCCTCGAGCAAAAGTACGTTTAGCGGCTACCTTACCCTCCGAACCGGAGCACTTCATGACGTTATGACGGCAGGAATAGGTGAGGTGGTGGTTCTAATCCAGGCGAGTCGCTGCTAAACTCTACCACCTAGTAAGATGTCATGGTGTTAGTGACGGTGAGCCTATGCACGCCTTTTACGAGCTGCCTGACAAGGAAGGCAAATGGTCTATTCTACAAAGGAGCCCGGGCCAACACGGAGCCGCACTCAGAGACGTTAATCATCTTTTAATGAGTCATTTGGTCGATATTTACGGAACAGAATTGTGAATCTGTGATATAAAGGTATAATGTTAATTGACGTCTGTGTTGAGTTAATTATTTTGTTTTTACACATTTGTTTGAAACTACGAGTTGGCACGAGGTGAGATGTGTACAATTAATAAGTTAACGAAATGTCGTCCCCTATTTTACAACCCTTGGGCTTGGAATTTTTATTTCAGTTTTTAATGGACTAATTTCGGGCTACTTCTCATCAAAAAAAAGAACCATCGAAATCTGAACTACTTAATTGTTTGCAATTCACACGAATCGTATAAAGACATTAATTGATACAACGTCATGGCTTTTTTAAGAATGCCGTCCGCGGTAAAGTTAGAACTTTTTTTTTATGATATTGAAAGGCAAACAAGCAGACGGATTCCCTGATGGTAAGAAATTCCTGCCGCCTAGAGACACCAAAGCTAATGGCGCGTTGCCAACCAGAGGCCGGGTTGTTAGGCCTCGAGCAATAGTAAGTTTACCGGCTACCTTACCCTCCGAACCAGAACACGTCATGACGTTATGGAGGTTAGGCGGTGGTACCAATCTAGGTAAATCGCTGCGAAACTCTACCACCTAGTCAGATATAACGGTGTTAGTGACGGTAAGCCTATGCTCGCCTCTTACGAGCAGCCTGGCGCAGGAAGGCAGATGGTGTATTCTACAAAGGAGCCCGGACCAACACAGGGAAAAAAAACTCAAAATGTTTTTGTTCACCTCTTAAAGGGCTATTACGTCATAATGTACATTCTACACGATGGCCCAGCGATGGTACAGTGCTATGGCCCACCAACTTTGGTAGAACGCAACTCCACGATTACCTCATTCAGTTACGATCTGAGCCCTTACCATTAGTTTACGGCTTTTCAAGCTTACTGTTCTCATCACCGTCTCTGTAAAATATTTATATGAAAACTTTGAATAGCGCCTTTATTAGTAACTAAGAGAAACATATTGTTAGACCAAAATTGTCATAGATTTCGACACGTAATTTACCGAACGTAATCTATACCAACTCATGGTAAAGGCTCTGTTCCAAGAGGGACGTGAATGTATTAGGCGTTGCGGTAATCTAGACATATGGTAGTATTTCAGCCATGTTAAAAGTAAAAAAACTGACATAGCAGCCTAGATTTTATTGTAATCCGAACCATTTCGAGTTAACCTATTCTTAATGCCAAAAGTAATTTAATCCAATTTCATGAATTTTGGTACTTTCAATTGAAGCCTCTCTGCCTATATACTAAACTAAAATTTCACTATAAGGTCTAAGGTGATTTCATAATATCGAATTAAAAGATAACTACCCCTTTATTGAAATTGGTTAATTAATAAATATTTCAAACAGTTATCGATGTACACATACGTGTAAACAACGAATTTCTATGACTTACTAACTCCCTTACAGATTTGTATGTAAAATAAAATAATCTACTTCCAGACGACCTAGAAACTTAATTTAAGGAACTGAGGTACTACTAGGCGTATACAAAGAAAATAAACCATGAAATGTAGTGACTATATGCAATACTGTACCTATTACTAGTAATAAAGTTTTGTATGACACAAGTTAGTGATTTAAGAATGACATTAAAATTAAAAAATTTCAATAATCCACACTAACAACTTCATGTAATATACGAACTATCTCAAGCACGTCAGCTTTTACAAACAAAGTCCGAATAAAATCGCTCCATTTATTCAAAAGTTTTGACGCCACAGGCAGACACTTTCCTCTCCTCACCTCTTTTTTCTGTCCGTTATAACTAAATAAATATTCCGGGACAAAATAGTTCTAAAACATGAAATTCAAGCGTTAGGTTGGACTTAGCTGGTTTGCAAGTAGAGGATAATGTTACATTTGTGTAAAAAATATTTTGTAAACTTAAATTTCTTATTCACGAAATAAGCATTTCAGGGTTTTTTTTCTCGAAACCTGACCCTCTTATTTATTATATCAATCCTTTTAACGGACACATGAAAATGCATATTTTAAATTTTGAACTTGGCTTTCGTATCACATTTACGTTTTCGATGAGCCACGTGTAGAGGCGTAGGTACGGCCATCGCTGGCCCCACTCCCTTTGATGTGTGGACGAAATACCGACACCGCGGCCATCGGCTCGCCAGCCGCCAGCCCATAAGCCATCCGCCCTCTATACGATAGCCCATCGTGTAGTGCGTACATAATAAGAGTAAGCAAGGTAGCATAATATTATCTTAGTTGGATCGATTGAATGGTCTCGACCGTGCTAATTGGCTTGTTTGCTTAACACTCTGCCACTGACGTGTCTTAATCGTTTCAAATTTAGTAACCTGGTAGACGGCTAGACAACAAAATAGAGGTATTTTTTTATTGAAAGACGTTTTTTTTATGATATTAGAAGGCAAACAAGCACACGGATTTCCTGATGGTAAGAAATTAACGCCGCCTTGAGACACCAAAGGTGATAATGGTGCGTTGCCAACCTGAGGCCGCGATTTTAAGCCTCGAGCAAAAGTAAGTTTACCGGCTACGTTACCCTCCAAACCGGAACACGTCATTTCGTTATGGCAGCAGGAATAGGTAAGGCGGTGGTACCAATCCGGGCGAGTCGCTGCGAAACTCTACTACCTAGTAGGATGTCACGGTGTTTGTGACGGTATGCCTGCGCTCGCTTTTTACGAGCTACCTGGCAGGAAGGCAGATGGTCTATTCTGCTAAGAAGCCAGAACCAACAAGGGGAATAACTCATAAATTTGTTTTTTTTTAAATATATATCCCTATATTTTATTATGATGAATGAAACGTAAAATAAAACGCAATGTTTATATTGCACTTACCATTTATTGGTTTTGGTATAAAATGAGATCTAGAAATTTACTTACCGCTACAAAATATTAAAAAAAAATAAGTTTGTTATTTATAACAGTTATATAACTAATATTATTCAAGTTAAAACTTATAGTAATCAGACTTCAAAATTTCAATAAAATTATATAATTAAAAAAAACACAGCCTCAAATATTAACACTTTTTCATAAAATTGGGCACATACCATTAGGTTTTGAGCATTGCAGACATATCGGCGTCATGCAATTGCAACAAATGTGTTTTGTTTGTATTTTTATTTTTGCAGGCCAAATAATTGGCATGTCTTTCTGGCGCTTATAGAAGCAGATTGTGGTTTTGGAGGTGGAGGGGGTAGATCTTTACCCAAAACTCTGCTCACCGTCATCTGCAGTTCTCGTGGCAGTCTTTCATTATATTCTCGAGCCTTCAAGTGATCCAATACTAAACTGCTTGCCATATTTAGTGAAAAAATCCTCTTCTCATTTTTTCGTCACTGTTGTTACACGCTTGATATAACACAAAACAATTGATGCCTGACATGTCTAATTACCTATAAAATGTTGCCATCTACAAATAAGATGGTGCTGCACTAGATGTGTCCGGAAATATTTCTTATAGTTCGAAGGTGATTTGTGGCTCTCATCATCAGATATTTCATCTGCTTCTAATTGATCGACCTCAGTTATAAAATTTGGATCTTCACTTTCATGTAAATCGCTGAATTCATGCTCGAAGTCCTCCTCTAGCCACTCTTCGATCTGTTTGTCCTGATTTTTGAAAACACCAATTACCGTTCTTTTAGAGGTGCATAATTTCTCGTTGGTTTTTAAATGAGGTCTAAAAAAATAGTATTGTAAGGAAAAAATAAAGAAATAAAAACATTTTTATGTTATTTGAAATATTACTCATCAGTAGTCGGGAAGACACTATGGATTTTTGTAGATTATACTGATGTGGTAGACTGAAAAACACTTACCTTGACGTTGATGTGGTAGACTTATAGACACCTTATTGCTGTAGCGCTGCACATGTGCTCGCCACGACCAAGCGCGGCTGACTGTCGTCTTCCGCAGACAAAACATGAAGGTACTAAGAGGGACAAACTCGTAACTTTAATTACATGTTTACAAGGGGTATTTTTATTTTTTGTGGTGGTAGACTAAAACGTCAGTTACCGTATGTCATAGTGTGTACTAAGACTTTAGAATTTAGACCTCTAAGACCGTTTGCGCAGGGCAGAAGTGAAGACGACAGGGCTGCTGCATGCACAACGACGTGCTCGAACCTAATTTAATAATATTATATTATGGAGTAAGTAGTTTCAACACGCTATATCCAAATCTGCTACTCCTACTCTGTTTTTGAGTCAGTTCTAAAACTTTCAGTATTTCCGTATAATATATATATGTAGGTATATATATTTTCCGTAGAAATTAAATACCTTTTGTCTACAGTCTACACTTTTCTCATTTTAGTCTTAATACCGAATACCATACCTGCTGGTACTCAATGAGTAGTGTGTACATTTTTTTCTTTCAAATTTAACACACTCACGTGCGTTAAATTAACGTGGCAATCTTGTTATTAGTGGTATTAATGTGGCAATCTCGTGAGCACTCAACTCATTTTAAAGTAAATAATTCTGTATTCATGAGTAGTTTAGGTGGAAACATGATTTCCCTCATTTGCATGACGACTTCATCATATGTGTATATATTAAGTAGGTACGTTTATTTCTTTTTTATTATGTTGGTATTTTGATATATCTTACTCAACAACCGCAATAGTCATAAATAATTAATGCTGTCATGTGCTTTTTACTATCATTTATTGTGCAAATTTTGCTTTGTAACAATATTACACTTTTTTAGGGAAGATTTTTTTGTATGATGATGAGCTTAGTATTATGGAAAGTGATGCTGTAGTTAAAGATGGAGACATACTAAGTTGGAAGCTATTCATTATTGCTTTAACAAAGTTCAAATTGTAATTCTAAGAAAATACTGCTTTAAGAGATGAATTCAAGTCGTTTCCAGCTCAAACGATGAAAGATATGGCAAACCTTTTCGTTTAAAAACTTAAAAAGGACGTCTTATAAGTATTACTTCTGTGAAATGAAGCACGTCGAATTAGGCGGTGGAGCTTTCGAGCACACTCAGACAAAAAATATCCCATATATATGGATAGTACAGCAACTCCGCGATGGGGTGCCAGACTTAAGCAAATTCGAGTCAAACAGTTCATTGTGATACAATATTCTTCAGGTAAACGTATCTATAAACACGCAAATACAAAGCAAGTCAAAATTAATAGAGATGTCTATTTCCTTCGTACTTTCGCACGTAGTATTCTCAGGTAAATTCTCAACCTACAAATATTAAAGCCAAAAATTATCAACAAGATTTGAACATACGCAAAATGTAACTATTATTCAATTTCTTCGTCACCACTTAATGAAATTGGTGTACACAAAACAGTCATAATGCAAGTGAATATGTAAAAATTCCATAAAAAGCGACCTTGTCCCTAAATAACTTAGACGCAGTAAACTACAAATAACTGACTTCTAGAACTGACAAACTAGTTTTTTTTATGATATTGGAAGGCAAACAAGCAGACAGATTTCCTGATGGTAAGAAATTCACGCCATCTAGAGACACAACAGGTGGTAATAGTGCATTGCCAACCTGAGGCCTCGAAGTAAGTTTATCGGCTACCTTACCCTACAAACCGGAACACGTCATGACGTTATAGCGGCAGTAATAGGTTAAGCGGTGATACCAATACGGGTAAGTCGCTGCGAAACTTTACCATCTAGTAAACTAAAACTAACTAAATTATCCAGTAGGTAAATATAACAATTTAATCAAAATAATTGAGTTACCGACGTGATATCACCGCATGTTTGCTCGGACACTCATCTTCGACTATTTTGCCAATGTCAGCTTTACCATATACTTCAAAAGTATTTTTTTTGCAATTAAGGTTCTTTACACACTGACATTTAAACTGCAAACCAGTAAAACAAGAACATAAGTAAGTACTTGTGTTCTGGCAATCCGGTTTTAGAATTGACTTCAGAAAATAACGGATGGGCAACAAAAAGAGTGCGTTTTTTTTTCAATTTTGTAATAAAAACTACGTTGCCGGGGGATCCCCGATAGGCTGTCCAGCTATTACATTGTGGGACAGTATCTTCGGCTAGTTGTGGGTACACACTTTTGTGGTTGTAGGTTCCTCTGCCAATACCGTTGGAATAGTAATCTTGTAGCGAATGTAACGAATGTACTTAATTATGTATTTAATTAATTAAATAATTTTTTAATAATTAATTAAGTAATGTATTTAATTATTTAAAAAAAAATATCTTCACGCCCATATCCCCTAAGAGGTAGGCAGAGGCACAACAAGGGCACCCACGACTAGCCGAAGATACTAAGTCCCACAATGTGATAGGTGGCAAGCCTATCGCCAACCGGGCACATAGGAACCGGGATAGGATCTATCCCGAGCAACATTTTTTTTTATTAGAAAATTGAAAAAACCCAATTTTCTTTTCACTATTAAATAGTAGGCACTACTCTTTCTTTGTAAATTTGAAACAAAATCTCTAGCAGGACTTTCTCAATGAGTAATAGCGCTCTGATCTGGAGTCAGACCCGGCATGCATATGAAAAGCTTCTATTCTAAATCTTAGGTAAATATGTTACACAAAGACATATCTTCCCGGCAAATTAAATACAAAGGTAGGCAGAGAGTGTAACGAATATCCTTTTTTTTTGAATGACTAATTTGTTGCTAATCTCGCGATTTTATGCAACTTCACCGAGCTTTGTGGGCCGAGCAGAGTGCTCAGCCCGTAATATCCTTGAATAGCCACCTGCCTTGCTTCCTCTATAGCCACAACTCTTTCCATACAAACACGCGGTTTCGGATATACTTAACGCCATCCTCGGGTAAAACTGATTTTTTTTCATTTTTTCCACATGACCTAAACAGTGAACATTGCCCTTTTTCATATTTAAACAAACACTTTCTTTCAATCCCACTCTTTGTTGGATTTCACTGTTGCAATTGCTGACAGCGGGTGTTACGACACAGATTTTTGGAGCGCTGACATTACAACTACTTTCATTCTATTTTTATTTTTTATATGACGTACCAAACCTTCGTTCGTTCATTCGTCCGCACCAACGTTAGATAGAATAAGCACAAAATTATGCAAAGCGAGTATTGCATTCTGACTCAAACACTTTAAAATTCTTCCTTTTTGGTTTGGAAAGAGGTAGATGTAGCAATGACAGCCCTCAATTTTCTCTCAAGCCCGAGCTGGCGAACTTATAAGTGGCGAGTGTCAAATAGACACATTGAATTAAATATTTTATGTTGGATTGAATGGATCCAAGCCCCATTGACAGGTAGTATTAACGAGGATGACTCAATATCGGCCGACGGACCGGTGTTTGGTTGAAAACTATATTAAATTTAGAAGTTATTTAATTAATCCTGTCCTGAAAATGAAAGCGTAACCGTGGTTAAGACTTGAGGACCGTTATTACTTCCATCATGAAACTATTTATTTTGTGGGACGAGTACAGCTCGTTACTTCGGTACAGTTTATTTATGAAAATTGATAGAAGAAGGCGTTACTTTGCGGAAATCCATACTTAAATCTAAATAAAATTATTTAATTTGCAAATTTTCCGCTAAAAAAAATGTGTATACGTATTATG
>NJDD01001847.1:6541-31285 GCA_002245505.1 Calephelis nemesis | reverse complement strand
AGTCCAATTCATTCTTAGCGCACTATTTTGTCTGTTTTGTTACTCCATAATACGTATACACATTTTTTTAGCGGAAAATTTGCAAATTAAATAATTTTATTTAGATTACAGTTTATTTATGTGTGTTTGTGTTAATTTATATTTAAAATGTCGATTTAATGTGACTGACACTATAAGGGCAACATAAAATACCAAAACGTAAGAATTATCTGCAATTCCGTCACCTTCTTTCGCACAAATTTAGAGTTACAAACGAAACAGTGATGTACAATCCGTGAAGTTAAACCCAAAAAACTCTTTGTCTCCCCAAAGAAGCGCTTAACGCGGATAGAGAAATTTTAAGATTAAAGGTCCGTATGAGTATAATGAAATCATACGCTCAGTTACTTGGCAATAACAATTAAAAATTAACGTAGCTACATAAAAATGTTTACGAGCTCCGCCGAATTCTCTGTCGGAATACAAATTGACACTGAACTGAATAAATTGTGCATACTTTGTCGGGGCGACAAATTATACTTAAGTAATAATTGTTACGTCGTGAGCAATAGTTATTGGTGATGGTGTTGATTTATTACAGTAATTAAATATATTGACAGGAACTATCAGGAAGAGAAAAATAATGCACACAGACACACGCAGTCATACAGATTTTTTGTCAGTCTGTTTCCGAACGCGATTCTCGCCTTGTCACCTGATCCGGTCGTTACGAAATTTGACTGACTGGTACTGCGTATTACGACGAAGGTTGTGGGATACCTGTTTCAGTTTCAGTTTACTTAAGGTATATTACGGTAACCCTGGACAGTGCGAACAAAGAAGAAAAGTGAAACTTGTGTAACTTACATTGTCATAAGTATAGCGGTTTAGAAGTTGGACATATGTCTCTCAGTATTGATAATGGTCCAACTTACTTTTTGAAGTGAAACTTCTTTATCGGGGTTGGAAAAAAAAAATAGTGTAACATTTTTTCGTTAGGCGTCACATTTTTTCCGCTACGCGCCATCTTTGTTCTTATCTCTACTACGCGTGATTCGAAGTATACTTTCTCCAGCGGAGTAGGGATTGGCAATAAACTTTATTTAACCAATTTCTGTAAAGTTGCATGTAGTAAATTGTTTTTTGAAAAATAACGTCAAAAAGAAGTTTCACTTCTTCACTTCTTACGAGTGTACGCTAGTACACGCACACATATTTTTTTTATCTTGAAACTTGAAACGTGCAGGAACATTTGGACGTATAAGTTACCTTATGTATACAAACACATATTAACATACCTTCACGCCAAGTACCCACTCTCTGTAGCTGTTGGCAGAGAATTTGTCCAAGTGCCGCGATTCTCAAACACCTCTCACTCACACTTTTTGATTTCATTAATTTGAATTTTTGAATTAATATTTAAAAAGAAAAAGTAACTGCTACCTGTTAGGGGTGGAAGTTTTTGTTAGGAATCAATTGTTTTTCACATAGAATAAGATTAACGAAAAATTGGAAAAACTAACACTAAAAACTATTTAGTAGGTGTCAGACGGAGCAAACACAGCCGGGCCGGCTAGTTGTAAGTATTCAGGTGAGCTCACAGGTCCTTATTAAAAAGTCAATTTGTAATATGGGCTAAGCTTTTTGTAAGTAAGAAGAATTAAGGTAGTGTTTAAAATTATGTAATATTAGAATCTAAAATACTGATAACGATATTATGTATTAATAATTGTGAAACAGAACTGACTTGTACAAAGCAGAATCAAATAGCAAAAAGTTTTGAAACAATAAAAATTATCGTTGTTATTAATATTCATCATTTTTATTCTAAGCAATAACAGCTCTACACTAAATAAACTAAAGTCAGTTATTTAATCTCATAGACTGTCACACCGATAAAAACGTCAACTTGACAGATATTGATACCTGATTTTTTTTGTATTGCTGACCTATGACACCGATTTTTCCTAACGTAAATTAATTTTAATTTTCCAAAATAGATAAACTAAAATTTGTTTGATACTGCAAGTGAAATTATGTTCGTCGTTCGACTCCTACATTTTATTTTGTTTATGTTTACTATTTTGCTGGCATTTCAAAGATTCTTTTTGAAGTTATACTTCTTTTGGCGCGTTAGGAAAAAATGATGAGTGTAATTTTTTACGATGCGCGCGCACACCGTCACGAAAAACCGACGTGATGAAGTTAGCTATAGATAACATTTTAGTTTTTATTAAATATTAAATAAACATTATTTAACTAAATATTATAATAAAACTTTTAATGTATTAAATACCTTTTTTCTATGGTTAGTGTCATTTTGTCTACAAATGTAAAATAAGGCAAAAGATAAAATTATTAAAAAGATTTTTATCTTATTACGCCAAAGAAGTATAACTTCTAACGCGTGTACATAAGTACACACACAATTTTTTTTTTATTTAAGATGACATACCTACCTACTTTCGATGTGGTCCTATTGCCACCAAGTCTGGATCTGATAAAAGAATTCCATGGAAGTCAAGAAAATACTGTTTTTTTTAATGTAATTCGACGAGATAATATCAAAATCAAAGTAGACTTATAGCAATTTTAATGAGCTTTAAATCTTAAGTTATATGGAGTGTTTGAATGCGTCCGTCGCGCCTACTTTGCGTTGTGTGAGTTACCTACAGCTGTGATGTTTTGTGATTTTCGTTTCTAGTGATTTGTTATTGAAGTGAATCTTCTTTAGAATCGTTGTGATTTCAAAACGGGTGCAACGGAAAAACGACAGGTAAGAGACACAAATATATATTCATCTCGTTCTTTTGTCGATTTACTGAAGTTTCACTTCTATCGTATGCAAATCGCACACACACCTTTTGTTTTTTTTATTTTGTTTCGTTTGCGATAAAGTAATTGAAGTGCGAAACATTGTTTTAAAAACTGAAAACAAAATTTAAGAACGGCTGCCGCTTCTCTTCTTCTTAAATTTTATTTTCAGTTACCAGTATGTTAATTATGCAAGCAAATGAATTTCCCAATAGTTTTCAGTGTTTTGAGTTCGTTATCTGGATTGTAAAAATGATAGTTTCGATTATAAACTTGATTTTGTATGAGATTATAACGTATAAATTCGTTTAAAATATACACGTTTACATTTCTCAGCACATGTTATAATAATCGATATTATACACAAATTGATCTAACCCCAAAATTAGCAAATTAAAGTAAGTTTGAATGTTCGCGTCCACCACCCACTTCGCGTCCATTTCACTTACACTGTTTAAAAAACTCTTAGAAATAAGTGCACAGTTTCCTGGTTTATTACCAGGAAAATGAAAAGTCGTTTCGGTCTATAATACAGTATACTCGTATTAGAAACACACGCGCGCGTTTCATACGTAATTTTTCAATGTTTTAAGTTTAATTAAATATTACATTTGTTGCTAGACTAGAAAACGAATACTAAAACTTAATTAACTCTTTTATAAAATTAAATCAGACAGTCGTAAGTAGGTGGCAGTCGGTAGAGTGCGTTGCATTATCCCATCGGGACTGGTAACCTACCACCGCTCCGAAACAAGGAAAGGATAAGGAAGAAAGGAACAAGCGCATTGAAATGTTTCTGACTTCTTCCACTTATACAGTAAAAGCTGTAGCATAAATTTTAACTACAGTAAGGCTAATATAAGTATATTATGGCTCGTATCCCCAAAGAAGTTGGAACAGGCGCAACTGGGGCACTCCCGATTAGCCTAAGATACTTAGTCCCACCATGCGATAGGTGACCAAGCTATAGCCAACCGGGCACATGTTCTATCCTAGGTGACGATGTTTTAATTACAAAATAAAAAAGACAAGGTACCGATCAAGAACGAAAGGAAGAAGATTATAGAGTTAGAAAAAACATGTGGGAAACTAAAATCTTTCGTAAAAGCCGTTCTACACATCTTGTTCAAGCCACATAGGATATGCTCGATGTGAAATTTTTAAAAGAAAATTTATTAACAAAATATTTTATAGATTTTAAAATGTCTGTATTACAAATTCTGTACAAACCTATTGCTTTTCCTACTTTATATACAATTTTCCCGGTTTTTCTTTTTATATGAGCCTTCTCGTAATAGTATCAGACACAACAAAAAAAGGATGATGTATCATTGTAGATTTTGCGTTCAAGCGTGATGCCAAAGAAAATAGGAATTTGTTTTTTTTATATAAAAGAACAACATTTTCACAATTCACTGAGCTACCAGCATCGTTGACCCTAGCGTACAAATAATCAGGTTTTGCACAACCTAACAGCAGTAAGCTTAATATAATTTTAAACTTGTATTTTATTGTCTAAAATAAAAAAATGGCCTACTAAATACAAAACATGACCCACAACATAGAATGAAAAATAAATTAAATCATGCTGTGATAGATGTGATACCGACTTTGAATGCACTACTAAAACTTAGATACTACACTTACAAAATAATAAACGTATCTTAAAACAAGTATAAACTCACCCGATTAAATTTTTAAAAATTGCCACTTATTCACAACATTCACTCAGTCAGTCACGCAATCCGTTAAAATTTAAAAAGAAAACTGAAACAATGTGTACAAGCTTTAGATTCAGACAGGGATATCAAACGTTCAAAAAAGATAAGAAACTAAGCGTGTTCGAAATATTTACGAAGTAGTAGTAGAGAGAGGCGCCGAGGGCCGTGCGGCGGCGAGGCCGGTCTCACCGTAACTGCTACACAAACTGCTCTCTGCTACGAACCGTAGACTATTCACGTGCCGCTACAGCACTCGCCGCGCCCGAGCCCGCCCGCCTACGTCAACACCGAAATTATTGGTAACCGATGGAATAAAAAAATCCTTTCAGAGGTAAGAGGTTACTTCTTATCAGCTTCGCGCACTTGATGACAAGGACGGATGAAGTGGATATCCATTTTACATCAAAGCAGTCTAAATTATAACATCCTCATCGTTAATCTTTAAACTGGTCTAATGTTAAATTTGCACAAAGCTTTATTTTTTTATCAATGCAACGGTCTTATTAGACTAACGGCGGCAGTCAGAGACATCAGTTAACATTTAATCTACATGATACAAATTATTATAAAGAAAATGTCGGTTAAATCGACATCTACTGATTTACAGGTAATTGACGTCTCCGAGTGCAGTCATAACTCGTAAGAGTAACTGAGCTGTCGGACTGACCTGAGTCGCACAAAGCTTAGATTTTAAAATGACATTTTAAATATCATTACACATACTATACGTGTTATTCTGGCAGCGATCTCGCAGTTCCATCATCATCATTTAAAACTTTTTTTTACAACTAGAATGTGGCTGTAATTTTCATATGTTTCAGTCTAAAAAACCACCAACTTGTTTCATTGGTGACGCCACGTCACCGATAATCAAAGGTTTCATCTTTACTTAAACCTTGTTAAACTGTAATTTTGGTATAATCCTATTATTATTATAAATGCAAAAACTGTTTATTTGTTTGTTACTCCTTCACGCGAAAACTACTAAACCGATTTTCTTGAAATTTGGTTTTTATTCCAAAATATTGTTCCTGTGAGACCATGCGGGCAACGCCGCGGACAACAGCTAGTTATCATATCCAATACATTACATAGATCCAAACGTTGCGTTTCTATTATCTTTCTACATTTTTTATCGCCTCTGTGGTCTAGCGGTTCAGTTGTTGGACTTGACTGCATGAGGTCCCGGGTTCAAATCCCGAGTCGGGCAACAAAAAGGAAATTAGGTTTTTCAATTTTCTAATAGAAAAAAACGTTGCTCGGGATTAAATAATGTGCCCGGTTGGCGATAGGCTTGACACCAATCACATTGTGGGACTTAGTCTCTTCGGCTAATCGTGGGTGCCCTGGTTGTTCCTTTACTTACCTCTTCGGGGATATGGTTGTGAAGATACTTAATATACTTTTTTCTACAATTTTTAAAGACTTGGCATCAGCTATTGCAGAAAACGCTTAGTTGGTTGCCAAGACTCCATGCTTTACACAAGACTTAATCCACAGTGTCGAGACAAAACATCATAGATAAAGTCTATGATAAGCGTTTTTAAAATGTTAAAGTTATGTCAATACATGTATTATGACTGTCGCGACTCATGTCTCAGTGAACAGGGTAACTTTTAAAAGACCAGCCAATTTTTTTTCGATTTGGAATCGATAACTCTTTTGATCTACTTTTTTTTTATACAAGAGGAGACAAACGAGCAAGTGGGTCCCCTGATGGAAAGTGACCACTGCCGCCCACGGACATCCGCCACACCAGGTGTATCACAGATGCGTTGCCGACCTTTAAGGAATGACATAATTTTAAATTAAAAATTTAAAATAGAAACAAATTACAATTTTAATTCAACGCAAAATACAAGAGCATGGCTTTAACTTAAACAAAGATCTCGACCGATGTTTGCCGACCGCGATCATTCGCGCAGGCTAGTTACGCCATGGCTCGTACTAGGTAAGACACAGCGGGACAACAAGTGAAGTATTTTGCGGACTATTTTAAATGAATGTTAATGAAAGCTAAATTACAATTTGGCAGTAATGTTTAAAATGCACTAACATTTGAGATTTAAATCCCTTATTGAGAAATTTGGCCAGTCCTTTGAAAGTGACTCTGTATAATATGTATAATGCTAAAATTAAAAGTATTTCAAAATTCAAAATAGTGTGTACTGTTACTTTTAAGTGATAAAACAATGTAACGACCGAGCTCAGACAGAAAAAAAAACAAACAGACAATCAAATCTTTCCTCTTTGTTATTAGTAAAGAAGAATAAGCAATTTTCAATTTGAATTTATAAAATCTAGAACACCAGAAGAAAAAGAATTTTTTAAAGTGAAAAATGAAATCAGAGTAGAGTTGCAAAATAATAGTCATAACAAAGTTGATAGAAGACGTTACTTTGAAATGAAGGCATTTTTTCTTCTCAGTGTGCGGCCATGTTCCGATCTGGTGGTAGATTTATTATTATATAGACGTGTCATAAGTGCTTCTTGTAGGTTTATGTGAAATAAAATAAAGATGATTTATTGAAGTTATACTTCTTTTGGCGCGTTAGGGAAAAATGATGAGTGTAAATTTTTACGATGCGCGCGCACACCGTCACGAAAAACCGACATGATGAAGTTAACTATAGATAACATTTTAGTTTTTCAAAAAAGGTACCAACAAAGTAAAAGTAAGGATATCTACGTATGTTTGCGTGAGAACTGACAACTGTATTCACAACATTTCTTTATTTCTATGGTTAGTGTCATTTTATCTACAAATGTAAAATAAGGCAAAAGATAAAATTTTTAAAAAGATTTTTATCTTATTACGCCAAAGAAGTATAACTTCTAACGCGTGTACCTACATAAGTACACACACCATTTTTTTTATTATTATTTGCGGAAATCCATACTTACATCCAAATAAATTTATTTTAAGAGCAATTTTCCTCCAAAAATGCAATTTATTTCTTGGAAAATTACAAATTACATAATTTTACTTGGATTTAAATTGTGATAACACTTTGGCCGTAAGACAGCGATGCACATACACCACATGTGATGTCCTAAGGCCACTGTTATTTTTTACCATCATGATCAGGCAATCTCAGTATAGCTGTTTCCTTTTTTGCTATCTTATTACAAAAATCCTACTTCTGATAAGTCTCATCCGACTTTGGTAATAATGTTATTCTACCGATTCTATTTGATTTCTTTACCTTGTAACATATAAATTATTCGAAGACTAAGACCCTTAATTTGGATATACGGAAATATCTGAGCTTGAAGGAAACATAAGAATTGCCAGCATTCTGAACCAGTAAACCGGCGCTCAGCTGGACAAACGGAAATCACAATTATTGTACACACAAGCATTGTATTTTATCAGTAATACGACACCCTGCCGTCCTTCTCTGGATTGTTCGATTTGTCACTGTATCCCTCGTCACCGACACCTCTCGACCTTTTTACCTCTCTAATATAGATAATTGAGTCGCCGTGATCTATCTCTGTGGTAATTTTATTTTTTGCGTTATTTCTGGGGGGATCGACCTAGGGACGAGCAATTACGTACCCACTACCCAATAAACAATATTGTCACTACAAACTTGCACTTTATTATAAGAAAGTAACTCGACAATATGCGACGGTATCTGCCGTTATGAAGATAGTGCTTGCCACTGTGGTGTTCATGTCAGTATGTAGGTATATATCAAGGTAGGAAATAAAAATGGCCCGATGTAACATTTAATGTATTCGTCGACTATATATCGCCAATTATAGTACAGTTCGCTACGCTACGCGAATCGTACGTAGTACGTTAATTATTTCTAATAACTAAGAATAAAAGTTACAATTATGAAACTATAAGCTAAACATACTTTGACTTTCTATATAAAACTAGCGGCCCAGTACTTATCATAGTTGTGTAAATTGTCAAATGTAATTTATTAATAACCTTAAGAAAAAACACAGTTGTCTTCAGAACGTACTAAATAAATAAATAATTTTTACGGAAAGAAACATAAAATACTGAGCTAACCTTAGTGATTAGAGAAAAAAACTGCAAAAATCCTGATTTCACCGGAAATACTAAGTCTTGTTACTGAAAAATATATCGTCATGGTCTTATGGGGAACAACACTACTTATTGGGAGCTTATTGCGTATGTTAGTAATATCGCCAAATTACCTTCTTATTTTATTCTTTTGATATTTTGTTACCTTTGTCTACCTCTTCGGATATATGGGCGAAACGATATTTTTTTATATTTCATCATTTCACAACGTTCACATTTTTGAGTACCTTTTTACTGACTAACCGGACTGTCTTATAAGTGAACAGACACTGGAACTGGAACTGGTAATCTAATTATCTATTATAAGATATTATTGGAAGGTATAATTGTTATACATATGTGGGGATGCTGATAAACATCTCGTGTTACGGTGTCTGCGGTCGCAATCCTCTGGAGCGGCTCGATCGGCCGAAATTTGTATATTTGTTACGTTCGCTAACAGATCGTAATGTAGGTATCAATTATGCATGTTGCCCGGATGCGTCGGGCAAAACGGAGCAAGGGCAAAAAGGATAAATCAAATTAGTCGTCGCATTGATCACAGAAGTAGCTGCCAATTTCTTTACAAGAAGTGCAATTTTCATGCGCCCAAGTTTGGCACTGACTGCACTGAATCGAGTCTACCGCAGGTGGCTCAGCGTATTTTTCAGCCCAGCTAAACAGTAACAATCTGCTATATTATAAGAAAAAGACAATCATAATAACTAACTGCTAAAACTGATAAATACCTATTCATTTTGCCAATATCCGTTTTACCCAAATTACCAATATTAGAAACAAGTTAATAACTACCTACCTTAAATATTGTAGAGTAAATAAAAGTTACCAACGAAAATAAAACTTGAATCATCTTGTAATCCAATAAACAAAACATATTGCTAAGAAACTGGTGATTAAAATAAAAAAACGACATATCTTCGTCGACGCCCATATCCCCGAATTGGTAGGCAGAGGCACTACCAGGTCACCGAGGTCACTAATTCCCACAATGTGATAGGTGGCAAGGCCTATCACCAAATTGGGCACATATCCAATCCCGAGCAACAATGTTTTTTTTATTAGAAAATTAGAAATACAACATTTCCGTGACCTTATGAAGTCAAGTACAACACTTGGACCGCTAGGCCACAGAAGCGATATGTTTATTCTATGCGTATCATAACACATTTTTGATTCTTTCTTAGTACGTTTATAAAGCATTTTGAGCTTTTCTTTGCTGGTTTTATTTACATTTTCCTTGCTTTGTAGTTTTGACAAATAATTTTCTTTAATAAGATTTTGTTCTTTCCCTCTCCCTTAATATCTTTAAGCTTAGTTTTATACAGTGAAAGAGTTCTAGATAGTAATCCTCAACTCTAAAAGTTGATTTGCTCGTTATTGGTTCTGGTATAAAGTTTTTGAGACTTTCAAAATACTTATGCATCTAATGAGTTTTTCCTTTCTAATGTCATCAGCTTGAAAGCTATTTTGTTAGAATAATTGTGTCTACTTTTTTGTGTCTGTCTAATTTAGTATGAAAAAGAAATGACCTTATCAACGTTTTCAGTATAAATATTTCTCGGAAACAACAGGTACAGGTAACAGGTACAGTAGCAAGAGAGGAATACTTGGAATAAACGATTTTCATTATTAAGTCGCTGTGTGTGTCTAATGAAATTAATTACAATTAATTTATTTTCTTAAGCTACCACAATTTCCAACTCTAGAAAGTCAGGAAAAGAAGATTTCTGAAACATAATAATAGCTTACGTTAGATGGGGTTAATTTTTTTAACATTTTAAAGTTGTTTATATAGTTAGTAACTTAAATTGAAATAAATGTAAAACTTTTTTTAAAACTTGAAACTTATATTGTACCTGCCTACATGATTAAATAAATACTTCTGATAAATATTAAAATATTTGCACACCACAATGTGGTAGAATATATCGGAATGCTTAAATAATTTTGTAACAATATTTTATTAACACACATATTCAACAAATAAATATTTTTTTTTATTTTTTTTTATTTTAAAGAATATTATTTGCTACGAAATTAATATTGGGACAAAAGAAAATTATCAATTAAACTTTTCTGCCAAAAATCTTTTACAGTCAAACAGTTTCTTTCACAACCTTATGAAATGCAGCGATTTACGACTATCAAGATTTTTGTCATGAATACGAATTAATATACAAAAGACATTTAAAAAAAATAAAAAATTATCTTCACGCCCATACCCCGAAGAAGTAGGCAGAGGCACAACCAGGGTACCCACGACTAGCCGAAGACACTAATGCCCGATTTCACCAAGAGCCCCTATATTTTAGGGGACCTTTTAACGTTACTTATGGGACTGTTTTCATACAAAACAGTCCCCTAAAATACGTTAAAAGGTCCCCTAAAATATAGGGGCTCTTGGTGAAATCGGGCCTGAGTCCCACAATGTGATAGGTGGCAAGCCTATCGCCAACCGGGCACATATCCGATCTTAAGCAACATTTTTTTTAATTAGAAAATTGGAACACTCAAATTATCTTTTTGTTGCTCGACCCGGGATTCAAACCCGGGACCTCCTGCATTCAAGTCCAATACCTGAACCGCTAGACTACATTATTTATAAATATTAAGTTTTTGGCTAGGTAGGTACTGCAATTTCTCACTATTTCTAAAATGTGAAATTTCCAAAATTTCGGCACTTGTTTTAAACAAGTGTTTTTTTTTCGAGTACACGTGGAACCAAAATATACAAGCAGGGTAAAGGTGAAACTTTTAAAGATTTAAAAAGCGATTTTATTAATATTACAAATCGTTGGTATATACTTTTTTGAACTGTAAAAATGCTAATAAATTCAAACGCATTGCCCAAATAGGGGTGCCATATTGAAAAACTGAGAGAACATACGCTACGCTAAAAAAGACGCCTTCAAGCTCGCCTCTTCTCTTATTCTTCTCAAAACAAACACAACTCTATCAAATTTATTACAAAGGGAGTCAATATGGTATTTTCAGTTACAAAATTTTGCTGCAAACACTGGTCACAGTTAAGGAAGGAGATTGTAACGAAAGGGGTTTATATTTGAATGCAATGAAAACCAAAATAAATGGTGTTTGAAAGAGACGTAGCCAAAACGGATGTAAGAGTTTTGGTTGATGATGTAGCGTAATGAAATTGTATATCTTGGTTGTGCTTTTAGCAGGGATGGAAGGTACACCGCGGATGTAGAGAGGAGAGTGACTGCAAGGAAAAAGTGTGAATGGAGCTTTGGGTAAGCTATTTCAAAGCGAGGTTTTGAGTAAAAAAGCTAGACTCGCTTTGCATAATTCTGTGCTTATCCCAACGTTATGATATGGAAGCGAGAGTTGAGTATGTCAGAAAGAGCATGAAAGTAGGATAAATGCGGTTGAAATGAGAGCGCTACGGAAAATCTGTTGTGTTACGTGCATTCGTAACGGTGAGATCCGAGAGAAAGAGTGGAATTGAAAGAAAGTGTTGGTGTTAAAATGCGAAAGGGCATGCTCCGCTGGTTCGATCATGTGGAAATAATGACAAATAAAAGATTGACAACGCAGATATACAATCCAAATGTGGATGGATGAAGTTACCCGGGGAGACCAAGGCTGACATTTCACGATCAGATCAATCGGATATTATCATGTGGTGTCATACGTCTCCGAAACCGGCGTGTTTGTATGAAAAGGGTAATGAATGTGAAAGAAGCAAGACAGGTTTGTCAGGATCGGCAAGGTTTATTTTAAGGTTATCTTCATCAAGCCACCCAGAGACGTTGGATAATGTCTAAGATGTTTCCTCTTTTAGTCGAGTTTACAGGGTAAAGGATTGTATCATCAGTTAATAATATTGAATCATGTGTTATTGAATATCAGGTAAATTAATAGACCTAGAACACTAGTGTCCTAGGTCTATTACTTACCGCCATTACTAAAAATATAACTTAACTAAACTTTTACGGTTTCGAAAATTCTTGATATTTCAATTCAGTATTTTCTTTTTTTAAAATAGCTCCTTAACCACTCTAATGATTTACCTCTAATGTCATGTTTTTCTAGTTTTATTAGTAAAATTACAGAAAATGGATACCCTTTACTGTTCAGATATTCAGTTTCTTTTTTTAATAGGCCAAAACAGGCATAAATTGTAGATCTACTTAAATCCATATTGATTGTCTTTTAGTATGTTAAAATTAAGTAAGTAGACTATAAAGTTTTTAATATATTGGTTTTGCAATTTTTTTTAACTATAACTGGAACTATTTTACAGGTCTATAATTGTTCATATAATAAATATTCCCTTTTTTAAATTAAGGCTTTACAATAGGTTTTAAACGTTTAGGAAATTTCCGTTCTAAAAAATGATAAATGTAATATATGGCAAAAGGGTTTATTAGCCACTACAGTTACAACATTCTTTAATTATTACTGGGCTAATTATTGTTATAGCCTTTGTGTTTTTCATAGAATTTGTGATTTTGTTGTGATTGGATAGTACATAGTGGGATTCGACACCACATGTAGAGCTGGATGGGCTTGCAGTTTTACATTTGGTTTTACTTTAAAAAAAAACTCCCTAAAATGTTTACAAATTTATTGAGTGTTTGTAAAAAAAATTTTAATCATTTTATTTGTTCAATTTCTTGTTTACATGTTTTATTCTGAAATGCATTAATTCAAGTATCTTCACGCCCATATCCCCAAAGAGGTAGGTAGAGACAGAACCAAGGCACATACTAAGTCCTACAATGGGATAGGTGGCAAGCCTATCGCCAACCAAGCACATATCCATTCCCGGGCAACGCTATTTTCAACAGAAACTTGGAAATACTCATTTTGATTTTTTTTATTGCCCAACACTGGGATCGAACCCAGGTCCTCAAGAAGTCAAGACCGACGACGGACCATTAGACCACAGAGGCGATATGCACTTATTACATCCCATGAAGCTTTGCATTTCTTGGTTGACTTTTTAATACTTGACTTTGACTTTTCAATGATGCTTGTTTTTGAGATTCCGATATACATTGAGATGTTTTTTTATAATGTATATAAGTATAATTATTTTCCTTTTTGTTACAATGTGAATATCGATATTTAAAGTACAATGTACGTTTTACTTTAAAACTTTTTAAAAGATCTTTAGGTCGCCATTTATTTATTATTGGCTTATTTGTTACTTTTTTCGAATCTTCGTAAAACATATTTTGAATAAGCTTCTATACAATTTTGTTTGTTAAGAATCTTACTAGCTCGACATTCGTTTCCCCTGGACACCGAGGCATCCTCAGGAAGGAAACGATGACACACGAGGCTCTCGTGTGCCGTCGTGTGTGTAGTGTGATTTGGTGTTGTCTGTGGTGAGTTCTTCGACAAAGTTGGCGAAGGACGTGACAAGAGGTTTTGTTTCCCGAGTTCGGACTCTGTTCGTGATCAGGGTCACGGAGGTTGGAAGTGGGAACTTTAGGTAGGGGTGTCACATGCAAAGGATGTGACAACTTATGTTGTCTAACGAGTTCTTCCTTTATTCGTGTTCTGGTCGCGGGAGTGAGCGGTGGGAACGTTAGAGAGGCTTGTCACATTCTGTATCTTTTGAAGGATTATTTGCCACAACAGTTACACTACTTACGCGGAATTAGCAAAATTAAGGCTTATTTTACACCTGTTAACATGTAAATGGTCTAAATTCCAATACCCGGATACAATAACTTTGGTCAAGTGGCTAGCGAATACGCCTAACTACATCGACCAACCGCGAGGCTAGGGTTCGATTATAGACGGGGTCAGGCATTTGTGTGATGATCATTTAGATGTCTGCATTTCAGGGTCTGGGTGTTTATTAAATTTATTCTGGTATCTATATGTACTACGTAGTTCCGGCGATATTTTGATGCAACAATTTAAATTTCTTACCGAAAAACTGATTGCTGTTTCGTTTCAAAGTAATCGATTGGTTTTGATTTAAAATAAAGTGGAGCAGTACCTTTTTTAAGTTAAGGATGAGATTCTATTTTAAGCTCATCATTTTTTTTAAACTAAAATAATAAGGTATACCTAGTCCCTTTTTTCAAAGTATTAGAAATTAGGTCGCCTCTGTGGTCTATGTCTGTGGCGATTCAGTTGTTGGACTTGACTGCATGAGATCCCGGGTTGGGCAAAAAAAGAAAGATTGAGTTTTTCCAATTTTCTAATAAAACAAAACGTTGCTCGGGATTGGATATGTGCCCGGTTGGCGATAGGCTTGCCACCTATCACATTGTGGGACTTACTGTCTTCGGCTAGTCGTGGGTGCCCTGGTTGTGATACTTGATACTTGAAGAAGATACTTTAGAAATTAGGCTTGTGTTAGAACTAAGTACATTCTATCAGGCACCATTTTTCCAGGTTTTGCTCGAATAAAGCTTATGTAAGCTTTGTTTATGATTTAAGTTTGTAGTTTCACTTTTTGATAAGTAAGTTTTTTTTCTGAAACATTACATTTCAGATTATATAAATCCTTACTAAATAATCACTCTTAAACATGTGATAATTTTTTTCGTATAAAATTTTATACTCTTCCCCCATGTTGGCCCGGGCTCCTTTTCAGAATAGACCATCTGCCTTCTTGCCAGAAAATTTAAATGTTTCTAAAAATGTTTAAGCAAATGTAAATAAGAAGAAGTCAGATGCGGCTAATTCCGATGTAAAAATGTTAATTCCGAGGCATTTTGTTTCTAATTCCGAGTGTACCAAATATGAAGGAAAGGAGGTGGGTAAAAATGATTCATGCTGCGAATAGCTGGAAATGCTTATATTTTGATTTTGGTTGTAATGTAATTGAATTGCCTCAGGATTAATTTGTTTTATTTTATTTATATATTAAGCTATGCAATAACCTGACAGTCCCCAAGTGCCACATGTTTTTTTTAATTATAAGTATAGATACAGACAAATCGAGAAAGTTATTCCTTGAAGTCGATTAACATAAATATTAACATGCCGTTTCTAAGAAAAAACTCACACTTATACTAAGGTACTAACTAATATGTCTTATACAGCTGAGATAAGTAGAACTAGTAGAAGCCAAAAGCTATTTTGAAAAAAAAATTTTAGAGCAAAAAATATTTCAAAAGATAAAAAAATAAGGATATTTAAATAAAACTGAGGGAATCCTTGAAAAATGTTGATTTAAAGTGACCTGGTACCGAGGAGCTTTACTCGTGCCGGCAGACGCAGCCGGTGAAAATATGTAAAGATAACGTTTCAACAAAAATCGAAGATTTAAGTCACCGCGGAGTCTTAAATTACCAAAATAAACCGAAGTCAGGAAAGCAGCGGAAAAACCAGTAACAGGCTTACTCTGGGAAGTAAGACATGCCGCCGATCCCTTCATTAAAACTTATTTCGAAACACAGCGACATTAACATTTCTAAGCATCATGTTTTTAAATTTTGCGATCGTAAACAATAGTTGCAGCCTGTTGATATCTGGTATATAAGGAATATATATAAGGAACTAAATTTGAAATCAGATATAGGTAACTATTAACTATCATTATTATTATTTATAGGTTAATAGGTAACTATTTGTATATCGTCTAAACTCTAAATCAACAACTGCAAATTGCTTGCATGGCTCTTTTTTGTAAAATAAATGCAATGAAAGGAAAGAAAGAACACATACACACATATCTTCACACCAAGTCCCTTACGGGGTGGGCAGAGAGTATCGCGGGCTAAACCTTATGGTCCTGGCAGACCTGCCTGGCTTCTTCAATCTTTCAATACCCTTTGCATATAAACATGACGGTTTCGGAGTTTCTTGACACCGTCTTCGGATAATACCCCATTGATTTGACATTCCACAATGTCAACCTAGATCTCTCTGGGTACCTACTTCTATCCACATTCGTATTGTATATCTGTTTTGTCATTTTTTTCTGTCACTCTCTCTACATATCCTAACTAGTGGAGCACGCCCTTTCTCATTTTAATACGAATACTTTTCGATACGATTCGATATTTCTTGATCTCACTGTTACGAATACGATCAGCGAGCGTAAATAAATAAATATCTCTGGACAAGTCACACATATTGAACCTAACCTAAAGTGAGCATGCTTGTGTCATGGGCGTCAACGATTCTAATATATAGAAATACTTAAATAGAAACCAGAATAAATGTGATAAACCCGTGACACTCGAGGTTGGTCGGTGTAGTTACACGTGTACAATAGCCACTCGACCAACGAGGTGGTCAAACACCACATATTTTCCTTAGAACTCTCATTTCGACCGCATTTATCCAACTATTATGCTTTTTCTGACATACCTAGTTCTCACTTCCATATAACAGCGTTAGGATAAGCACAGAATTATGCAAAGCGAGTCTAGCTTTTTCACTGAAAACGTCGTTTTGAAATGGCTTACCCAGCGCTCCATTCACGTTCTTTCCTGCACACATTCTCCTTTCCACATCTGTGGTGTACCTTCCGTCCCGTAGCCGTACACCACAAATCCCGTGTGTCCCGCGTGGCTGACGACCTGTTGCCGCGCCACGGTCATGTAGCTGTGCATATAAGGTATTTTCAAATTAGTACACGAAATGTAACTGGACATCCGAATATTTAACTAAATCATTAAAAAAAATTAAAAACTAAATGTTAAAATAAATAAAAAAGAGCACTTTAAATATTCCGTATTTATTTGCTCAAGTTCAATGACCGGCAAGACGATAAACATATCTAAATACGGTATGTAAGTACCTATTACATATTTTATTGCATGTCCCATCCCAATGACAGGCTTTGGACTGACAATTAACAAAACAATTTAGGAAATGTAGGCGTGTGGTAAAAAAATTGAATAATACCTCCCTATTCCCACTACCTATTTACATTCACAACTAAACATATCCATCATTGTACTCAATGCACAAAACTTATCACGGTTGTTCATGTGTCTTTAAGTATTGTAAATACCAATTTTCCTACAACTTTTGAAGGCAAGTTCAGTTCAATGGTACGCTCCATTTTCACCGTCAGTTAAATATTCGACCCTACCCATATGAAGACTTCAAGGGAAATCAGGTCAGACGATCATACCAGCCATCCGGCACCCCCACCCCTTATTCAACTTTTACCACTGGAAAAGTACTCATGAGTTAACGAGGACGTTAAATATCGAAAACTATCAAAAGACACAAACAAAAAATTAAATGCACCTTACCTTTGTGTTAGAAAATAATAATTTGTAAGAAGCGGGTGACGAAACGAGAAGGCGACGTGCGAAGCAAACGAACTTACAACTAAATGATTTTTACGACTGAGCAACAGCTGTTACTTTCTTGGCTAAGCGGAGTAGGAACTACATATTAAAGTTGTGATTCTGGAGTCAACGTCCAATATAGTGAGGAGGATGTCCACGTGGTTCGTGCACGCCAGGCCAGACCAAGGGAAAACAGAGGGCGGTGCCCACTTGCTTCACCCTTACATCTGACTGACCTGCCACGTAAGCCACGAAGCACCAAGAGGCTAAGGGGCAATTAAAAGGTTTACTTATAAGATTAAAGATTCGTGGTCTCAAGTATGGCTAGGCTTATTTACAAAAACAGTTTGTTATAATAATCGGAAACAATATTATAGCAATAACGATTAATAATCTATTCAAGAAAACGTTCAGACTCGTACTTAAATTATAAAAAAGGATACAAGGTTGTAAAAGCAGTAAGCACGTGCCACTTAGAATAGCAGATAGTCCTAGCACTAGTCTAAAGCCAAGCCTACAACTAACCACGCTGCAGAAGAGAATAATTTATAGTATTTTAGTTAAACATACTAGAAACTAGCAGTTTCACGCAGCTTCGCCTGCGTAACTTGGCTTCTACCGCATCGATTTTGATGAAATAAATCCTATGTCATTTAAGAATAACGCAGCATTCTAAAGGTGAAAGAATTTTTGAAATCGGTCCAATAGTTTCGAAGCCTATTCATTTCAACCAAACAAAAAATCAAATCTTTCCTCTTTATAATATAAGTATAGATATAGATTAATAAAACGGGATCTAAGCAACGCGACGGGAATCTTATCGAAAATAATTTTGTTACGAGAAACGTCTAAATCAATTTAGATATTCACACAGTTTTTTCTTCAAATATATATTTTGACTTCTAGTCTACTAAAATAGTAAAAACGATTTCGCTTTAGTTACGTAGGTTTGGCCTAAGTCTAATATTGATCAGTTTTACATATAAAATGCTCGTGTAACAATGTTCGTTCCCGTACTCCCCTGAAACGGCTAGACCGATTCTCATGAAATTTTGTGAGCATGATGAGTAGGTCTGAGAATCGGCCAACGTCTATTTTTCATACCACTAAGTGATGAGGGTGACTGATCCCATTTTTTTTTAATAAAATCACATTAAAAAATTGCAGAACAACGTTTGCCGTTCAGCTAGTAATTTTATAAAAAAAAGATAGTAAGAGCACAAACTTTTGCATTTCTTAACTTTCGGAAGACAATTTTTAATAGAAGCTTTACTTTAAGCTAAGCGAGTAATGACAATAATAAGTTCTCTGTTGTTTTTTCATTGACAAGAAATATGCATTATTTATCACACTTAGTTACGAATTATGACGCACTTTATTTATGCACTTAAGATGCTCTTAAGGAGCACAGATTGTAATATCGCGCTTAGCAACTTTGGTCCCCTTCTATTCACTTCATTTACTAATGTACTTTTAAATAACACAAAGCTTTCCTATTTGCTTTTCCATTTATATTTGTACATCCCTCGGTACGACGTGGTATGAATTTTACGAATCACCTGTATTGAGTAGCGCATTATCGCAATCAGGTCAGCCACTGTGCTACAAATTGGATCGTAAAATATTATATAGGTGCTTAATATTCAGGCCAGATCCCGTGCGGTCGAGCGCCCTAACGCCAGTTTGTCCGTGTCCAAAACAACCGTCATTCACGATTTATTGCTAACTTACCCTAAATAAAACTTATTAATGCTTACACTCCATATGACAATTTAAAACATTCAAGAAAAAAAAATAGCTTTGGACAAACCGAATTTTTGACAAGTTACGCAAATTGACCTATTCCAAATTTTAAAAAAAATATATTCTCGTCTCATGCTTGTAGGTTAACAATATCAGAACACAAAAATGCTACTAAAGAGGGTGACATTACATAGTAGACCCTTAGGAAAGCAGAGCATATTGGTCATACGCGCTGAGTATCTTAATATGTACTCTTAAAAATGTTAATGCAAAAAAATTTAATACAAAACTAAACTATTATAATATGTTATTGGTGTTAGCAAACCTACTTCCACTAATATCACAGTCATACTTTATAACGACAGTCCTATAGGACCAATATCTCTGTACGCACCTTTTTCTGTGTATATTTTTGCAGTTGAAAATGGAGGATAACAACGATTAAGTTGATCAAATTCTATTTTAATATCTTCCATGTGCTCAATACTCGCATAAAATGACAATGTCTTCAAGTAATAAAACTTAAACAGTAAGTAGGTACGGAGTCCAGAGCCAGTTGTATTGCCGAGTGGCTCTCACAGACTAACATTGTCTTACAACCCAGCTCCAACTCCCTCAGTAGCGCTCGATGCAACGCCGCCTCTCTACAAGCTTCACTGGAGATAAACTTCACCTCTGTGGACGACATGTGATGCAACATTGTTTCAAACTATCCGAACAAATATAATTATTTTTGTACTTAAAAACGTAACCCGTATAAGAGTTCCGGTCTAAGTCTAAGACCTAGTCTGTGACAGCGTAAACTCTTACAAAGGACTTTCGTTACATTTTTTAGATATTAAATAGTTCTTTTTAAGCGTGTTTGGCATGCGCACAAAGAGATTTGTTTTATAACTATTAAACTGATTAAAATAAGAAACAGCATTTTAAATATCAGATCGCGTAGGGGTAGCCAAAGCTCTTAGAATTAATTCTGTTAATTCTGGAGGCAGACGAACAACTCCGAGACTTCTTCACCTCCCTCCAAAAGAGTTTGGTGTTCATCTCGAAGTTGTTAGCCAACCTCTCTTCTAGATTCATACTTTCCCTTTCACGCTTCTCTTTTTTTTGGGTGATTTTCTTGCAACAACGATAGATTTCTTTCTTCAAATCTTTCATACTATAATTCGACTGCAAATATGCTACATAGTCTTGCCAAGCTCCTCATCCCACCATTCGTCACCATTCATAGACTTGTGCATCTTTGCACTCCCACATACTTCTTTCGCAACATCAACCATATTACCTTTCAAAACATTCCAACAGTCATGCACCTCTAAGTCCGGTAGGCACACACTATTCAGGCTGCCTTGGACTTGACTCTCATACATGCTGCCTACACTCGGGTCTTGCAACATTTTACTCTTAATCCTTTCAAGCCCTCCAAATGGAACACCTACTCGCCAGTGCCTCCACTTCTTAAACAGACCCCTAAACCGGCTAATAACCAAGTAGTGGTCCATGTTAAGAGTTGGGCCTCTGAAGGCTCTCGTGTCCATTAAACACTTTCGGAGGCGACTATCAACCAAAATCAAATCTATCATACTCATTTGGTCATTCCGTCTCCATCTATACATATGTATGTTCTTATGCTGAAACATTTTATTAGACACAAGAAGATTTATTTCCACACATAAATCTATGATATGCTTACCAGCAAATTCAGTATCTTATCACCATATGGTACAAGAACGGCCTCGTAACCGTCCCGTCGTGTCCCCACCCAACCATTCAAGTCACCACAAATAATCACTTTTTCATTTCCTTCAACCATATCCAGAACATTCCTCACAGAATTCCAAAACTTTTCCAAGTCATGAGTCGATAACGAGTTGACCGGAGCATAGGTGGCTACCACAAAAACTCGCGTGACTCCCAGCCAAACCATACTCTTTCAGGCCTCAGGCTAAGCGAGACGATATAATAATACCTACCCCAGCGCTGGCGTGATCGCTCTGTGATACACCAGACCAGAGAGCCAACCTGCCATCGGGGAGATCAAAAGCACTGCTACCCTTTCGCTATTCCACGCATTTCCCATTCCACGTGCCTATTGACATTCTTCACTCCTTGATTCGCTTGTACGAGCCTGGCGTGATGGTTGGCGACCCCCATCGCCGCATCTGCCTCTTTTCGTACCGACGATGGCGAATCGGTACGGGACGCCTCCAAGGAACGCCGTAACCCGCTCTGCGGTATTTTATCGGGCTGGCTGAAGCAAAAGAACGTTGCATACGTCATTATTTACGCACTTCTTTAAAGGCATTACTCTAATTGCTTTGCGTTAATTCTTTTAACGTTTAACATGTTAAAAATGTTGGATGCAATGGTGGATGACGCAGTGTCCGAAACGCGACAGGATCAATGGATCCTCGCCCCGAACAGCTAATGGGCTACTCGGGAGGTTTCTGTTCGGGCGAACTAACTATAAGTTATTTACTAGTTATCAAAAATTCTGTAAGATGGAGATTTATAATTAATATTTTTTTTCAATTACAGTTTGACCATCAGATTTGTTTTATTTTTTCAATTTTGCTTTTCGTTATTACAGTAACAGCAAAAAAATACATGTTATTTTGTGACGTATTTTAAGTACATGTAGGTACAAGTACTGATAAATGATGATAACTACGAAATAAACTAAAATTTGACTTCAATCCCCAAACGGGAAAGTTGGAATACAGCACTCTACCGCCAGTGATTGTGTTGGTAATTATGCCTTTGCTCGTGCCTTAAAAGCTGCCGGGAAAAGCGAATGGTACAATCTATACAGTGGATGAGGTCTGATGCGCGGAAAAACTGTAGCGCAATGTTTTTACAACGTCGCCGAACTTTAACGGAACAACGTACTCAGCACCAATAAACAATGTACAAAGCTGACGGAACAAAGTACTCAGCACCAATAAATAATGTACAAAGCTGACGGAACAAAGTACTCAGCACCAATAAATAATGTACAAAGCTGACGGAACAAAGTACTCAGCACCAATAAACAATGTACAAAACTGACGGAACAAAGTACTGAGCACCAATAAACAATGTATTCGTACAAAGCTAACTGGCATTTTGAATAAGTGGTTTTTCGATGTTTGCGAAAACACTAACCTAACAGTTATCGCCATGTGAAATTTAAGGGCATAAAAGTATATTATGTGTGTAGTCAGCCAGACATTTGCAGCAATTATGAAATGCCTCTTACTAATGACTCCAAAAACTTTAACGTTAGTTTAACATTCAAAGATTTTATCTATGATAATATAAGAACGTTTCTTATCCCTACTATTATAAATATAAATGTAAGTTTGCAACACTTTATACCGCGAAAACTACTTAACCAATTATACTGTAACTTTGTGCTCATGTTTAAGTAGGTTTTAAAAATAGCGATAAATTTAATGATTTAAATGCGAGCGAAGCTGCGAAGCTAACTACCGTCTTCGTTTTGCCCTACCTTTAACATAAAAAATATTGCCGTTTCACTGACTTATTTGTAAAAAGTGACGGTCTGCAGAAAGCAATTAGTGACAAAAAATCGACTTTTTTTTTAGATAAAAATTTACTACACTGTATATACTTGTTTAAAATCTAAACTGCAGTGTAATAGTTGGCCCGTATATATTTCCCAACAGCCGATTGAAGTACAATATAATTCCGTTGTAAGGCAGTTCCCCTTCCCTTCAACCACCAATTACTGCTTGTTTACGAGAACGACCACAACTCTGACTAGATTTGTTTAAGTAAAAACTTTATTCGCAACTGTGTTACGTATTTGTTACAATGTTTGCATAGAATCATTATATAAAGTATTGTGAGGAAATCTCACCATTTTTCGTTTCAAATTTAGAACAAATTGTAGTTTAGAAAACTGACAGGGATCGTCATGGGCGCGCTCCTGGGTAATTTCCCTAATAGGTTTTCAGATGGTAGAATGCTGTGCAACAAATTATCCGGGATCATCCTTCTGTTAAAGACTCAGAAAATGAAACATATTTATGATCTAAAACATATATTCCACTCACATTATCACAACTGAACATTTTAGGCTTACCTTAGCACACTTAATTAGACACTGTCTTACACATTACACAAATGTTAGGCCCTTAGTCCTAAGGCCCCAATCTGTAAGGCCCTTCTTGTTTCACGATCCAACACGTAATGGCCGCCTCCGGTATGGATCACTTATATTTATAGGTATCAACTCGTAATGTCGGCGGTGTTGTCATTATGAATTCATGTTTCTAACAGTCGGCCTTTCCTAACATATTTCCTATCCCAGGAAAATAGTTACTACTTTCACGAAATTACATAATTGACATTTAATGTCATTAGCAACAATTTGGACTAATTTAATTGATACATATTTTAAACATAACATGAACTAATATTTTCCAGTGCACCGATAACTACTATAACATTTTTTTTTAAATGTTATAGTATTTTAAATTAGATTTAAAGGATAGCTCAAGATTTAAACAGTTCCAACAAAATCATTTGTAAAAAGGCACATCTTGCATTGTTTGGCTTTTCAGTACATAACAAGATTTATTAATCTAAATCTAACTTTATCCAAGATTTAACAAAAACAAAATTATATTACTAACTGCAGCGTCAAAGTAGAAATAAAGCCCTTCCAAATAGTATGTACAATAGATATTTCTGAAAGCAGAACAGTTGCAGGTAACACTGACTTACTAATTACATTTTTGCTTCAAAACCGTAATCCTGTTCACAATACAATACAAAATAACCAATTAAAGAAGTACATTTTAATTTCTTTTTGTGTATTCAACAGATCGAGTTATTGGTTTTACATATTATGTATAGAACCTAACAGACTACATCACAGTCAGTTTTACTGTGTATTTATGAGGTATGATTTAATGAAACAACTAAAGTTAAAAGTTGTCCCTTTTTAAGGTGGTGGCAACTATTTTGCCACCATATTTTTTCTCGTTTATCTTAGTAACATTAAAATTTTTGACAATTTTATTTTGGCTGTATCAATCCCTATAAACCACAGAATCATGTCAAAGTGTCATATACATTGTCAAACGTCAAAATTGTCATTTGAAGTTGACGTAAGATTAAAAGTTGGCGGTTTTTGCTCGTGTCATCTTAATCTAGTTCAATCTCGAAATTGAAG
>NJDD01001846.1:247646-261778 GCA_002245505.1 Calephelis nemesis | reverse complement strand
TTTACAAATGACGAATTTAAATATGAACAGTGATCCCCTCTTTTTCCCATTTCCCCCCATTTTTGCGATAAAAAGTAGCCTATATTCTTTCGTTTATCATAAAGTGTCCTAATATTATGTATTTAAATACAAAGTTTCACTTTTACAGCTTTAAAAATGACGAATTTCCATATGAACATTCATCCCCTCTTTTTACCTAATCTCCCCTATTTTTTTGCAGTAAAAAAGTAGCCTATGTTGTTCCTCAGGGTCTATTTTATCTCTGTACCAAATTTCATCAAAATCGGTTCACTGGTTTAGGCGTGAAAGCGTAACAGACAGACAGAGTTACTTTCGCATTTATTATATTAGTAGGGATTAAGATAAATAATTATGTTAACTAATGTAATAATTTTTTAAAAAAATCTAACATATTTTTTTCCAGAAAGTGTTACAGCCATATATTCCATATCCAATTAGAAATGGTGATACGGTTCAGTTTGGCAATGTTTTTGGAATTTTCAAACTACATCAGCAAGATGATGATGACCTGCCAATGACTCAAGCAATTGATATACCAGAAACTCCCTTACCTGCTTGTCGTGTATCTAAGTTAAATAAGGTGCATGGTACTACAATACCAGAATCGCCAGATGTTAGTGATAAGGTAAGTTGCCATTTAATATATTGTGTTTATTTGCTTTTTTACATTATTACGAAGGTCCAAACATTTTGTGTGCATTTTGTAAATAATCATTATTCATTGGCATTTGGCTATACACAATTTATTTAAAAAGTTAAAAATTAATTATTAATAAATTAATATTTTTGAAACTCTTTTTAATGTTGAACATTTAGAAACAAATTTGCTTTATCAATTATAACCTCTTTAAACAAACCATTGATTAAATGTTTGTCGTTACACTGTTGCACTGTGTTATTTAATGTATTCTATCAAAACTACATTTTTGTTTTTTTTAGGATGATTCTTTTATTGTACCTTCTCAACCAAAACATGCATTTAAGAGTCCCAATAATTTTATTAAATCTTCAAATAAAATTATTGCAATCCAGCCTTTAGGAACAAAAAAGATTGATAATGCATATTGGAATTCGTCAAAGAAGTCAGACTCTTTTACTTCCAATGGATCTTTTAGTGATACTATTGATACGAATAAATTAATGTCATCTATACATGTAAATAAGAAAAATAAAATACATGAACTAGAGACACAAGTACCTCAAATTGAACAGAATGGGAACATTGAATCAATATTTGAAGCCAATACTCAGACCCCAGATCAGAATTTACCATCCCAAAATATTTATAATATGGAGACGCAAGTTCCAAAAACTGACAGTCCTGAAACATCAAAAATAAATAACAATGATGGTATAAATTTAATATATAGTGCAAATACTCAAATACCTGAATGTTGCACACCCAAAAGTTCAATATTTGATGCTGACACACAAATACTAAGAAATCGATTGTGTGATGCTATTTCCGATATGGAAACTCAAGTGCCAACTGACAAAGTACAATGTAATCTTGTTGATATTAAAAATTCAATACATGATGCTAATACTCAGATTGCTAGCAATCCCAAAATTTTTGATATGGAAACTCAGGTAGACACCAATAATTTGCCAGCAATTTGTAAGTTACAAGAACAGCATGAACTTCACTTTAATTTTAGCATAAGTAAAAAAGAAAAAGAAAATAAATCTGGAAGCGTAGAAGAAAAGTATGTTTTATCATATAATAATTCCAGAGAGTGTTTGCACAGTTCTAAAAAATCTGAAGATCAGAGTTTAAGGAGACACAATTCTTCCGACGATGTTATATTATTTGATGATATTGATAGTCAAGCATTCGGTGATGATTGTGATTCACAACCTTTGTTATCTTCAGATTTAGAGTTTATAACGTTACAATCGTCAAAGAAAAATGAAAGTAAAGAAATGAAACAATGTTTTCCGCGCAGCAATCGATTAAAGTCCGATAATTCAACCGATTGTGAAGATTTTGATTTAATGTTAACACAGAAAATTTCCAATAAATCTGTGGATGGAGATGTAACTAAATGTGAAGATATAGCAATGAAAAGTTGTGATATAGAAGACGATACCACAGATTGCGAAGATGAGGTTGTATATGACAAGAAAGCAAATGATGAAAAAGAAACAAAAGCAACATTTGAAGATATGCCAACACAAATTATTGAAGTAGATGTAATACAAAGGGGTAATCATGGAAAACAGAATTTGAGAGAGGATATTACAGACATGTTAACTCAAAAAATTATGCATGATGATGGACCACTAAATTCAATCACTATTGAAGATTTGCCAACACAAGTAATAATTAAAGAAGAAAATATTGATATTAAAAACACTACTAATCCTTCGTCGCCATTTAAAATACCAATGGTATCACCCTTACAGTCAAGAAAATTTCTAAAACAAAAAACTACGGATTCATATCAATCATCGAAAGATATTGAAACAAAAAATAACCAAGACGATTATTATGACTGCACCCAGGATATATTGCACGATTTATGCTCTCAGCGTAAAACAGTAAGTGATGAAAATACCTCAACAAAAACTGTTGCGTTATTAGACTCGAATAAAAATACGTCTTCATGTAGAATGGTTAGAGACCCATCTACAGAAACTGATTGTGGCAACAGAATGTCAATTGACAAATCCACAGATTCTAGTGATGCTACTGATAAAGTTGATGATTTTATTGCAAAATTATCTAAACACGAGGTGTGCGACATTATTGGTGTTAACAAAGAGGTAGCTCCATTAAAAAAGAATCCAAGTGATAGTTCATCCGATGTAGAAATTACACCAAAAAAACATCGGCCTTTTAAATTCATGGAAACTGAACTACCTAATAGTCAGGAAATTAAATCAAGTGTTTCGCTAGCATCAAGACAAAATATTACATTGTCTTCTAGTGATTCAGAGACAGAAAATGATTCAGAACAGTTTACTCCTATTTTGTATCATAAGAAGAAAACAACTAATAATGTAAAAAAAAATTTGACCAAATCTTTGGATGTTGACGCTTTGCCGTCTAGAGTTTTAACTCGAGTGAGAAAACCCACTACAAAAGTTGTCGATAATTTTGAAAGTAAAAGTAACGCAAGCAATATACTCAAACCGAAATATTTAATGGAACAAGAGGATAATATAGATAATGAGATTATAGTTGAAAATATCAATCGTTTGAAATGTAAAACTGAAAAAAATAAGTTAGAGCGTTCAAAAAAGCGGGACAATGAAAAAGAAAAATCAACGAAAACTGGATCCAAACACAGTGCTAATAAGGAACGAGAAAGAAAAAGTAAAAACAAAGAAAAAAGGAATAATAATTTAAAAGATGTCAGTAAACAAGATTTGAGTAAAACAAATAAAACAAGTCTTCCAAATGAGAGTAGAGATTCCACTCACAGTACACGATATTCTAGAAGTCGACATAAAGACAAAATAGAAACCTCTACTAGATTACCAGAAAAAAAAGTACCAGAAAACACTCATAAATCGTCCTATACAGGTAAGAAAAACGACGAAAGAAATAGTCAAGAAATGAAAACAAGATCAAGAAGTAGACATAAACTTTCTGAGAATGCAGCTACAAAATTGAAAGAAGAATCAAATGTAGAGTCAGCAAAACATGAAGATAGCACAGTTTATAGTGTATCATCAGATTCAAGTGTTAATTCTCCATGCAGATTTAAGAGGCCCGCATCGAATATTGAAATGCCACTTCCAAAGAAATCCAAAACTGATTTAAGTATAAGCAGTGTTTCATCTAGATCAACGCCATCAAGAAGGGTTAAGAAACAACTTGTACTTTTTACAGCTTTCCCCGTTAATGAAGTTAAAGACAAGTTAGAGGAATTAGGTGAGAAATCTTTTCATTTTTCTTTCTTAACATCTAATATTTCTATAATCGGTCGCTTAACCCCGCAAACCTCGTTCACTTGGCACTCGATACTCTCAAAATTTGAAACTCGGTACGCGAAAAAATCGGCGCAAAATTCACGGCGTTTAAGACTTTTTGACAAGTTGAAGATTGATTCAAGATCGATCGTTGTATGAACCAAAAAGAACTTGCTTGCAGCTGCAATTGAATCTTTTGACTTTTCTGGGTTGCGATCGACCCCGGTTACGACAAATGAATGGCCGACAAAGTTTTAGTTAAGATGTGTATGTGTCGGAAGATCACGAGCGGATGTATTTTATAATACCTGTGGCCATGATTATTGTTGGTACCGCGAGAGGCGCAACCGCGTGTTACACCAGCAAGTATAGTTGTGATATTGTAGTCATTGGTACGTTTGGCGCCATTTCGCCTCATCATTTTAATTTAAAGATTACGGTGTTTTCGCCTTTTACTTAAGTGTTTATTTTTTACGAAAGGGCTTTCGGCTTATTATGTATAGTTACACCAGGAAATTTTCTAGGTTACCTTGTTAGTGATTTTAGATAAATGTTCAAATTGGTGAATTTGATTTAAAATGTCCGTAAACGTTCATATAAAATATGCACACACACATGTATATGATTTACAACAGATTTCTTAATTTGCTCCTACTATTTTTTGCATTTTCAACAGACACAGAAAACTCTGGATGTATTATAAAAAATAAGAATGAAATTAATAAAAAACAATTTATATTTTACTTACTATTGTTTAACGTTTATGCTTGACATAATTGCCTTATTTGATAAGAAATGTAATTGCCTTTAAATTTTCAACTTATTGTAATGTTATGTACGCTTTACGCACTTGTAAGTCAAAAAACGATAATGCGGTTTTTAAATTTAAGTGGAATTTGATATTTTTATCAAAAAAATAAAAAATAATAAAAAATAAAAAAGATTTTAAAATTTCCGCTCCTAGTATTCTTTGTTTGCTATAATTTCGTAACACCACTGGCATTTATTGTGAAGCTAGTTACAATTCTTCTCTGTGAGTACTATTGTTTGGTTAGCACTCACGCTAAGGGATAGGACGGAGCCCCCTGCTTCCCCCTTCGGGGGCTTTGCGTGGACATGCATACCGTGGACGTATTTACCTAGTGTTGTCATACATAGTAGAAGGCATACTCAAATATTTAAGATGGTTTGTTTAACATCAAATGTGTTGACATTATAGATTGCTTTCCGCTAGTAGGACAATGTTTTGACAGTTTAGTGAATGATTTATTAGCTAATCTATTGTTTATTGTTGTGATGATTTAACGATATGGTTGTAAGCATCGATCGAGTGTTATGGTCTTGGTTTGATTTTCTGAATTGTTTACTATAGAGCCTGTTCTTATTATGGAAGAACAGCCTACGCCCATAAGCTTTAAGCTCTCGGGCTACGAACCTGGTTGCTTTTGTTCAGCCCGTACATGTGATCTCCGACATACATATATATGTACTAGCTTTTGCCTGCGGCTTCGCGTTTTTTCATGAACCTGTTGTGCATAAGAGATTAAAAGTACCCTATATGTTAATCTAGATTACAATCTATCTGTGTGACAAATTTCAGACAAATCTGTTCAGCTATTAGAGCGTGAAAGAGTAACAAACATCCATACCTACATACATACATACTCACATTCACATTTATAATATTAGGTAGTAGGATTGTGACACTTTTGAAAATGCTGTACTTTTCAAAAAGAAAGACCAGCAAGCATTTCCTTGCAAAAGAAAAACCTGTTTTACTTTATTTATGAACTTGATTATTTCCGTATGTATTTGTATAATTGACTAACCAATGTATCTTAATCTGATCATTTAATCAATTTTGCAGTTCATTTTGTGTAATTTGCCCATATATATTTAATTTATATATTATAATTATATCTATTCTATTTTAAAGGTGCTTCGATTGTGACTGATGTGATGGCATGTACAGTGGTTTTGACATTACAAATAAAACGGACTTTCAAATTGTTGTGCGCCGTGGGCCTCGGCAAGCCAATCGTGGGGCCGGACTGGGTCCAAGCTTGTGCAGACAGTAATACTATAGTAGGTGTGTATAAGTTTTTATTGTGGTTTTATACATATATTAGTGATCATATTATATTATTTCATATACGTGAGACTTGCTTTGAATAATGTTAAAAATAAATATCCCTGGACTTGTCACACAAATTGAATCTAACCCCAAAGTAAGCAAATTATATGCTTGTGTTATGGGTGTTAGTCAACGATACTATTACATAGAAATACTTAAATAGATACCAGAATACATTTAATAAATATCCAGACCCGGAAATGCAGTAATCTAAATGTTCATCACACAAATGCCTGCCCCCGTCGGGAATCGAATCCGAGCCTCGCGATTCGTCGATGCAGTTAGGAGAGTACGCTAGCCACTCGACCAACGTGGCGGTCAAATATGTGGAACAACGTTGTGTGGAACCCAAATTTGGGTAGTTCAGAAAAAGCATGAAAGTATGATAAATGTGGTAAAAATGAGAGCGTTACGGAACATCTACGATGTAACGGACGCTTACCGCATTCGCAACAGTGAGATCAGATAAAGACTGGGAATAAAAGAAAGTGTTGGCGTAAAAATGACAAAACAAAGTTTTGTCTTCATGATTATTATATATAAATTTGTTTTAATTCAGATCCATGGTTATATCTTATGAAAGATGAAGTGACAGAGAACAGGTTCCAATTCAACTTGCGAAAAACCCTCTCTGGGAAACGAAATTTCCTAAAGGGCTACAAAGTGTCGTGCACTCCCAACGTGTTGCCCACCGCACAAGAACTAGAGTGTAAGTAATCTCTTTTTATTATTAATAAATAAATTAAAATATATTTCATTCACATGGATCCATACAAAGATCGGATGAAAGAAACTCAATGGGCTTGTCGTTTTCTTATAATTCTAATTTACGTAAATTTATTACATATAGAATTTGTAGAGACTGGAATGAGGAGCAATTAATCCCAAGCATTTCTGTCTTCTGAACAATATGAAATCTTTTAATAACCTTTACCATGCAACTTAAATTTAATACATTTTTGAAATTTATTAAATGGTAAGTCTTTAATAAGCTCGGGAAGGTTATTGTAAAACTAGCAGTTTGACGCAGCTTCGCCTGCGTAACTTGGCTTCTACTGCACCGAAAAGGTGAAATAATTTTTGAAATCGGTCCAGTACTTTTTACAGCGTATTCTTTTTTTTTTATCATCTTTATTTCACATAAACCTACAAGAGGCACTTGTGACGGGTCTATATAATAATAAATCTACCACCGGATCGGAACGCGGCCGCACACTGAGAAGATCCGGCAAGAAACTCAGCAGGCTTGTCTTTTTTTTTCTTACTTTAAAATTGATTTACAATAATTTATGTAATGATACAATATATTTTATAAGAGATTGGCATGAGGAGCAACTAATCCCAAGCAGTCTTATCTGTTAAATATTCAGCAATGTTATAATAACCTTTTTGATTTAATTTACATTTAACACATTTCTTAAATTTATTAATTGGAAGTTCTTTCATATAAGTGGGAAGTTTATTGTAGAACTGTATACATAGGCCCATGAAAGAATTGCTTACTCTGTGGAGACGAGACACATGCACAGCAAGATTATTTTTATTCCTAGTATTGACACAGTGTATATCACAATTTTTTTTAAATGAACTTGAATTTCTGTGAACATACATTAAATTTTAAAAGATGTACTGGGATGCTACAGTTAGAATTTTGATTTCTTTGAATTTTTCTCTCAGGGAAACTCTTGGGCCTAGGTTATAAATTGCCCTTATGGCTCTCTTTTGTAAAATAAATATAGTATTGACTTCGGCAGAACTCCCCCAGAGAAGAATTCCATACGACATGATGCTGTGAAAATAACTAAAATAAACCATCCTAGCGGTTTCAACATCAGTCAATTGTCTCATTTTTTTAACAGCATACGCTGCTGAGCTTATTCTAATTGCAAGTTTATCAATGTGTGGGCCCCATTGCAATTTCTTATCAATTAAAAACGTAGTAGAATCTACAAGGTCTAGCTTGTTCCCATTAAGTTGTACGTTGGTATCTACTTGCCTCACATTTGGCATTGAAAATTTAATACAATTTGTTTTTTTTTTATTCAAAAAAAGATTATTTACATTGAACCAGTGTACAACTTTTGAAATCGCATTGTTCGTTTCGTCATACTTACCCAGTTGTCTTTTCACTTTAAATATAAGTGAAGTGTCATCCGCGAACAATACAATTTCGTGATTGTCTCTTACGTAGTAAGGTAAGTCATTAATATATACAAGGAACAAAAATGGTCCAAGAATAGAGCCCTGGATTCATTTTAGACAAACAAAAAATCAAACCTTTCATCTTTATAATATTAGTATAGAAATATAAAAATGCCTGGACAAGTTACACAAATTTGAATCTAACCCCAAAGTAAGCAAATTACATACTTGTGTCACGGGTGTTAGTCAAAGATTTTAATACATAGACATACTTAATAAATATCAGAGAAAAATATACTCCGCATTTTCGGACATGTACGTTTGTTACGCGACTACTCGACCAATAGCAACCGATTTCGATGGTTATTGTTTAGAAATATTGTTTCATTATCCTAGTAGTGGTTTTTGTATTATTCTTAATAGTAAATTCACTTTCACTTACGTTGACCTCTTTATTGATAATGGTCAAGATAAGTGAAAAATGTTTTGCACTGTAAGACATGTTGAATAAGTTTAAGTGGGACCATTTCTGAACCGTTGGCTATCTTTCGAAAGAAGAATTATGTCATCGCGACAACATGGTTTCTAATAAAATGGATTCGGTTTTTGAATTTTGCAGTTTTCCTCCTGCTTAATTCTAAATTAGTTGCATACCTAGTTTATATTTTTTTAAATTATATTATATATTAATCTCTTATAACACTTTATACCCACTTTTATAAAGAAAAATATGATATAGTAAAAAAATAATGTAATTATTCATATGTTTTTTTCATATATTCATATGTATAATTTTACGAGGAAGAAATGCTATTCAAGTTATCTTCCTGTATTGATATTATTACACTCGCTTATTTGTTTTTCAGTAATAGTCAAAAGTTCTGGCGGGGTCTGGAAATCTGGTGGGCGCAACTGGTTGTGCGTCTCCTGTTCAAAGGACAAGCATCTGTGGCCAGAGCTAAAACAGAATGGTGCCACTATTGTTAACACGGAGCTCATTTTGGGCGGCGTTCTGCGACAGAAGTTGGAAATCGATAAAAATAAGTTAACGTAACATATTGTATAACAACCCTAACATGAAGTTTTTGCCCTTATAAGTCTTCGAGTCGAAATCGTGTTAACAAACGCCTAAACTTGAACCGTTGAATTGAATAAAATCTAGCGTGAACCTAAAATTGGCAGTACTTTAGTACGAGTTATTATTAAAACAATATGTATTTGAATAACGAATAAGCTCTCTAGCAAATTTCAATTCGGCACAGGTTATTTCTATCTTACACATGTACAGCTCTTTCGTTGCACGAATGTGGATGATGTTGAAAACGGTCATTTTTTGTTCAATTGTTTATTTAAAACTACCCGCTTTTGTTTGTCGAATGCCACTTTCGTATCGATGTCTTTTTTTATAGATTAAAATGTTGCTCGTTGTTTATACAACTTCGCCAGAGTTTAAAATCCATGTTGCGAAAACTTCATGTTACGGGTACACCTGATTAAGTAACTCGTATGGGTATTAGACATATAATCGTCTTTGTTAAACTGGTCAGTATCGGCCATCGTTTTAACATTTATTATTATTAGTGATTATAAAATATTGTTTTTTTAATAAATATTGCTACGGAAAGGTAATGTTATTATGGTAACTTATTCAGTACACTTCTAAAGATAGCGTCCTCTGTTGACGGAGCAGATCGCATTGCACAGCACTCGGGCGGGCCGGGCCGCGTCGGAGGATTTTTATTACTCAGTGCCAAAGGGTAGATAAAAAAAGAAGAGTGGCAATTCTACTTTAAAATCGTCAAGTTTAGAAAGTGGCGCCTCTGGTAGTTGTTATACAAACATTTTAGCGTTAAAGTTTCGTTAAACTCTCTATACACAGGATTAATATCGTTTTACTTTCCTCTTTGAGGACCACAGATCGCATCGGTGACACGGTCGGGGTGCGGAAAGCCGCCGCGATGCGACCCGGCATAGTGTGTGTTGCTCCTTAACAAATGTATGAAAGCGATCTAGGCGGATTATAAATGTACGCTGTCCTTTACATTACAAGTTATGAGTACTGTTTCATTTCAAATTGTACGTAATGTTACACTTTAATTTGTGTTTCCTGTTGCATTTAAAGCTTTGCATATTTTTACATTAAAAGTTGTTATTGTAACATTACAAGTTGTGAATACTGTATGTACCTAATATTGCTAGTTGTGTGTATTACATTAAAAGTTGTGCAAATTATGGCTACCGGTAGAGTTGTATAATTCTAAAGGCAGAATCTCTAATTGTATGCTATTTCAGTCCGGTTACTATTTCAAGAAACGTATAGTTTTACTTACGAACGGTAGCTTTTTGTTTGTTTCGTATATTTTAAGTATATTTGTGAGATAACTAACAAAAATATTTTATTTTTGCACTTCGTTACTTTTAAACATACTGCGAACGTTTAAACTTACGGATTGCGGTTCGTTGATCGTAGACGGTTGTTAAATAAGGTTGGTCAAAAATAAAATATAACAGTCCAATATCAAAATTGATTTTATCGATAATATTAATTTTAATCCCATAGAATATGGTTACTTGGTGTCAAGATCTACCACCTTGACTCCTTATAAGATATTAAGGATTTTGTCGAATCTGTTAAATTTGTTGTATGTTAAGTATTTTTTAATTTTATCATACCAGTGAAGATATGCGATTTTATCTTAGCTTTTAATGTTGTACCAGACTAATAGTTTGGAGTAATTCATATTTTTTTAGTACCTTAAATTCAATGCTTCTTGAATACAGGTCTAGACTGGAAAAAATGCGTTGACCGATAAGGGAATGAAGTAAGTTTTCTTAAGTCCTCCGCTCGTGTACTTAGTTTATTTGTCCGTGTTACTGGTCTTCCAGCCAGGACAAGTCACCTCTCAGATTTTACTGTTGCCACATCATTTGCGGGTATAGAAAGGGTGGCCGATAAGCAAGTGGTTTTACATCAAAGCCTATGGTTGACAACGCAACATGTTTGGTGTAAATGTGGTTAAGACTGTATTTAATACGCCTAATAAAATGATAAACATTACGTTTATGGAGACTTTGTCATTTTGTGTGTAAGTCAAATGATAACGCGTCCGTGATATTCAAAGTCAAGTCAGATTATTTTTTGTGTAGACATGTTTAATTAGATGTGCTAAAACTGGTGGTAGTTCTGCGGAGCACTAACTGAACATAGTTAAAGAGTACACTAACTGAACATAGTTTAAGAGTACGCTATCTTTTTCCAACGAAACAAAGAAAGAGGTGGAGGAAATTGAAGATTTAAGACATGTCAGTTTAGTCCGAACATGTCAACTTGTGACTTATAATCGACCCTTTTCGAGGAATAGTTAAAAGTCTGTTGAAGTTTTACGTCTTTTGTCTCTTTCTATTACTATCGTTGAAAGAAGACAGCGATAACTTAAAATAAGTTTAGTAAGTGCGCAAAAAAATTAGCACCACCGTCAGAAAAATTTAAACTTATTTTGAAAGGACCTATACAGGCGACGTGCATTAGAATCCACCAGGAAATCCGTGTGTTTATTAATTATATAAAAAATATACGATAAAAGAGTGAAATGCGTAATGTAATAGGGTGATAGTTTTACAAAATTTCGCTCATGTTCATGTATCTTTATTTTTTCAAGTTATTCAAAAAAATATGATAAAAATGTTAAAGCTAAGCAGAAGTTAAAGGAATTGCTGAATTATGCAGATGTATTTTTCTAATATTATTAGCTTACAGGTATGTTTAGAAAGGTCGGATAAAACGAATTGCATGTTCACACTGTTGCTGTGCTTGGACCATGCTCTCGCACTTTCACTGTTACTGTCGGCTTAGATTTCAAATCATGAATTTACACAAATAAAAAATCTCGCGGTACCTGACGTATATGTATACACGGTACAAAATATACTTCACTAATACTATGTGAAATTTTATATAAAAATAAATATAAAATGTGTTTACTTCAACTCATCAAAACAAAATCAAAATCATTATATTGATGGAGATTTTTATGTTTTTTTCATTGATTAAATGACGGAGAAACATTTTTAAAATAACATTTCTTTTTCTTAAAACATTAGTTATTCATCACAAGGTCCGTTACATTTTAAAATATACTTAAAGAAAAAATATAACTTACTAAAAAAAATACTCTTTTTACTAAACAGTGACCAAAATTGGATTCTCAACCTTTAACACGCTGCCCCGTCACCCACCAGTAGCATTTTATTGGTCGGATATCAATTTTAGACAGTGTTTAGTTGAATATATTGTGTCTCAATTGTTTTGTAGTAAGGGTGTAAATGTTTACAATTTTACCTTTTATATTTTATATTCAATTTAAAAGTCACAGCGAAATACATTTTTTTGGAAGATCAACCAGTGAATGTTTAGTCATCGCTATAAAAGATTCCTTTATGATTTAGCCCAGCGACTATTTTATAGTTTTTATGTTCAAACCTCGTTATTGGGGTAGTTATTTTGTCCCTGGTCAGTGCACTCGTGAGGCTTGTGGTACAATGTATGCAGGAGCGTCGCCAGGCCATGGCCCAGAGGGGGGCAAGTTAATACGGAGATTGAGAAAAATATGAACGGTAGCTTACGTCATACCCTCGACTCTTTGACTTGCCTGTCATTTCCCGCTTAAATAGAAGTACTTAGTAGTAAAAGTACAAGAATAATCGATCGAGCAACTCAAGTTAAAGACATAAAACTATTTGTTTTATATATGTCAACTATTTTAGAACCTCTAGGGGAGGGCAACTGCCCCTCTTGCCCCCCTCCTTGGCGACGCCCTTGAATGTATGTCATATTATATTTTAGAACTTAGTTTAGTTTGGAACTATGTAGATATGTTTTTAAAATATGTATTTTAGCTATTTTTAAGTTATATAATAATCTTTGCCTATGTAACTGAATCACAATAGACATTTACATGATTTTCATTATAATGCAACCATTGTGTTAATACCAGTGTTTTAAATATGAATGTCATTATGAGATTAATTTGAATAATATTTTCCAACGATTTTATATTTGTAATATAATTGGAGGTATTATTCATAATGTAAATTTGTTAGTTTTGAAATAAACGAAATATTTTATGACGCTTTTTATTTGCATATCCAAAACCACTTTTTATAATTAAACGCAGTAAAAACTGCAAAAACCCGAGTTCAATTATATCATCAAATTATATTACCATGTCGCGATTTGAATAAGTATTCTTTTTTGAAAGGTACCTAATGATTTGGAGATAGTCCCACATAAATTTTATCAATCGCACTGGTCATTTAAGTTAAATACGAAGTTCGCCATTGACATTAACAGCTGCCTACTAAATGTCAAAAAATGAAGTTACACACCAGATCAACGGGCGCGTAAATTTTATTAGTACCTTACTAATAAAACTCACGCGCCCTTTGATCTGGTGTGTGACTCTGGTTAGAATTAATTCGGGACCGCCTCGGATTCAATTATCTTTCTTAATAAATCAAAATCGGTTTAGCATTTGCCGAGTAGTGATACAAACATACAGACGAATTGAGAACCTCTTTTTGAAGTTAGTTATAGACTAACACTGAAAAAATTTAAGATCATCAGTATTCCAATATATATTGTTTTAACCCAATATACTTATGAAATAGCAAATACTTACACTTACCATAAAAGGTCCACTGCCTATCTAATCCTGTCGCCGTGAGTGTTTACTACTGTCGTGTCTCGGTTCGAAGACTCCCCCGTGTTGGTCCGGGCTCCTTTGCAGAATAGACCATCTGCTTTCCTGTGCCAGGCAGCTCGTAAAAGGCGAGCATAGTGACATCTGATTAGGTGGTAGAGTTGCGCAGCGACTCACCCGGATTGGTACGACCGCCTTACCTATTCCTACCGCCATAA